>JBBIGA010000083.1:22414885-22436149 GCA_037576975.1 Alestes dentex | reverse complement strand
GAGTGGATTCTTTCACGAAAGATTCAAGATTCAACAGCGCTGGGTGAACTAATTATTTATGTTAAATGTGGGGGGGGGGGTCCAAACGAATAATTATGTAATGTGAGGGGGACACGTCCCCCTCTGATTGAATGGCGACGACGCCCATGACCTGATCTCAACCTAATAGAGCAGCTTTTCAGTTACTGAAGACCAAACCGAAGGCAGAAAGCCCAACAAACAAGCAGCAGCTGGCAAAGCATCTCAAACGAGGGAACTCTGCATCTGGTGACGTTCATGGGATCCAAACTGAAAGTCGCTGACTGAAAGGATTTCTGTAGTCAGGAAGTGTTAAAACAATGCCTATATTTTATATATCATGACGTTGTCCAATTGCTTTTGAGCCTCTGAAATGGAGGGACTGGCTGTGATTTCTGAAAGCTTAATGCTGTACCTTCTTAAACCCCTCACATTAAAGCTGAAAGTCTACACTCCCGTCACATCTTGATTACTTCATTTCAAATGCATTCTGGTGGAGAAAATTGCAAAAACTGCATCAGTGTCCAAATACTTATGGACCTAACTGTTTTTACATGAGCCCTGGCCGTTCACCCCAGACCAGAGTTGCTGGTGTGGAGGATGAAAGATTAACATAGGAATAATAACGATGTTAATAATAAAGATCTAATAAAATGGAGAATGTTGCCCTTTCAAAGGCCTGAGATCAGCCATGGCCCTTTGCAGAAGAGTTCTCCTCTGTGGCTCCCTGCAGGTGATCCTGTCTATTGAGGAGGGCTACCGGCTGCCGGCCCCCATGGGCTGCCCGGTTGCTCTGCACCAGCTGATGCTGCACTGCTGGCAGAAGGAACGCAGCCAGCGGCCGCGCTTCCATGACGTAGTCAGCTTCCTGGACAAGCTGATCCGCAACCCGAGCAGCCTGCTCACGCTGGTGGAGGATGTACACAGGTAGAGCTCCAGATCCTGCACTTCACTTGGTCTTATAAAGCCCTTGCACTTACGACTGAAACTCGGAGGGAGTTTTCCAGTGACATACTGGAACTGTGCTGTACCTAAACTATACTGAGATGCCGCAGAACTTGGTATCAGTCTTTCTGACGCGCTGGCAGCTCAATCCTCTCCCCACAGTTTTTTTACGGCCGGTCACCGTCCCTAAACCGCATCGATGAAGTCGAAAGTGTCGAAAGTTTTTCTGTCAGAGCTGCTTTTGTTATTTTGGTCTTTGATTATAGATAGTCTTTTCTAGCACGGGGCCTTTAAGGCTAAGCTAAAGTCTGGTTTACTGCTGCTCAGACAACAGAAAAGCACCGCGGGTAACAAGTAAAGCAGTCTAAGTGAACAAATGGAATCCTTACAAGTCGAGAGTTATTGTTGTATTGCTATACATTCATTTTATATATATCATTGTTATATATATATTTTTTTTTTACATTAATTTGAAAATAAAAGTTCATGACTGACTGGCCATTAAAATTGGTCCAAAAATAGGAATGTGTTGTTAATAGAAAATGGTTGTTGTTTTGCTGGACATTCAGTTTCACTTTATATATTTGCATGCTAATGAATTATAAAATCAATTACAATAACTTCTGATTGGTTTACGTAATGTGTACTGCTTTAGTTTACATCAAATATAAACACGCAGAAAATGTTTTCTGTCAGAGCTGCTTTTGTTATTTTGGTCTTTTATTATCTATAGTCTTGTTGGAGTTTTCAGGGGTTTTTTTTCTCTGCATTCTTTGGGCATGCGATGAATACCTAACCCAGCTAACTTGCTAAAGATGGCACGGCATTAAAGATACGTTTGTTAGCATCATAGAAGACTCCCACTGAAGTTCACCTTCAGCCCAAACAGATAGTAGTGCTTGTACTTTTTGTATCTCCAAGCAGTGGTTTTTTTCTTTTTTTTTGACCAGTCAAAAAGCAGCGACCGGTCAGATAGGCTGCGGCTTGGTTTCGGCCCTGCCCTTGGGCAGCTCGGGTAAGAGTCGCTTTGTTTGTAATGGAAAAAACATTTGTTCGTAGTACGACATGGTTCCTTAATGCCAGTGGAGAAGTACCACAGGGTATATGAACAGTAAATACACGAGAATGCTGTAGTAACCTCGTCGAGGGAATATTCTCAGTGAGCTCAGAGGGTCTTCCTGACCTTTTTTTGGGAATACAGGGGTCCCGGGGTTACGACAGTCTCGACATATGACATTTCGAGTTTACGACGCTCACTCCCGCTTATGCCGTTAGCGTCGTATTTACTGACTACGTGGGAGGAGCCAGTTTGGTTGCGCGCGGCGGAAGAATATGCAGTAACGAGGCGAGGGTAAATGAGTGAGGGAGGAGTCGTCCCCAGTACAGTCCAGTGTACAATTACAGTATATTTATGTCCTTTTCCTTTTTCTGTGGCTTAGTTGTGTTTTTACTCAAATTCGGGTTACGTCACTGTCGGAGGAAAAGAACTGTGTTATGACCCGAGGACGCCCTGTACATCACAGTACGGAAGAAAAAGCACTTTAATTTCTGACTCAGGTTAACTTTGAGGGGCTAATCCTTTCTTTGATGCTGAATAAAAATGCTGTCCCCTATGTCTGCGCAGTTTACCAGAATCTCCAGAAGACATGCCCGACTACCCTCTCTTCATCTCTATCGGTGACTGGCTTGACTCCATTAAAATGAGTCAGTACAAGAACAACTTCATAGCAGCAGGGTACACCACCCTGGACTCCATCTCCAGCATGAGCATTGAGTGAGTGAAATACTCCAGTCATACAATGTACAGTCAAACACTTAAATCAAATTCCCTTGCTTCTTTTTGAAATGAGAATTTGATCTAGTGTGTAAACTTACCATTTATTCTCCAGTCCATATAGACTCAGCTGCAAAACAGCCCATATTTATTGTGTCACAACCACGAAGACATTTGCATGTGACTGCCCATTCAGCCCACGTCAGCTTAATGTACCCCAGGAACACTGCAGGTATAGGGATCATGTTAAAGGTTTCAAATAAGCTGCCCTTACATAAAGGGCAAATTTCATGATTGACTGGCCAGAACAAATGGTCCAAAAATAAGGAGTGTTACTCCAAAATGGTTGAATTTTTTTTTCACATGACCAATTACACTCACAATCAGTTGCAACTTTTTGAAGCAATACATTGCTTTAGTTTACATTATGTATTTTCAGCTTCGAGTCCTCTGTTTTTGGTTTTTTTTTGTTTGTTGGTACCAGTGAACAATAATTCATTCAAGATTCAAGATCCGTTGTTTGTCATATACAAAGAACATTGTGTAGTGAAATATGCGTCTTAAACATCTATGAGAGCAGCGATATAATGAAGAGAACGGGAAAGTGTGTCACAGAATAGACTACATACTGTAAAGTGCGGCGTGCGAGTTGCTGTTGGGGTATATAGACATAAATGACGGACGACAGGTTGTATAGAACAGAATTACGACAGGCGTTTTCATTTTCCAGGGGTTATTCATTTGCGTTAATGCTCTGGTTACCTTCTTAAAGTTGCTTCTCTTTCACAGTGATGTCAGGAGGATTGGTGTGTCTCTGATTGGCCACCAGAGGAGGATAGTGAGCAGCATACAGACGCTTCGACTGCAGCTCCTCCACGTTCAGCAGAGTGGCTTCCATGTATGAGAAGGACCAGTTAAACACACTAATGCACACACATGCACACATGCAGACGCACACACACACACACAAACACACACACACACACACACACACACACAGTCAGGCCTGATACGTCTTATCTACCACACTCGGAGAACTGCAGAGCTTTAGCTCCTTCCCAAGATTTTCTCAGCCGGCCTTCGAGGACTTCCAATAAACAGTTCACAGCGAGAGGAAAGGCCAGGCTGGGCGAAGCCTCTGAAAGTCACTGGTTATTTGTCTTCGCGCCGAGCAAACGAGTCGAGGACGGACAGCCAATCAGGGTACAGCGAGAGCCTGGCACTGTCGCCGTGGTGATGTCACGTCTGTCAGGCATCCTGGCCGGATGCACAGTCCAAGAACTTTTAATATTTATATTTGCTATTTTAACGTAACGCGTATGTGTCTTAAAGAGATATTTATCGTTTGTTCCATCATGCTACTTCCAGGAGCCTCCGAAACAAGGGACTGTTTGAATGTCAGTGGATCTAAATGGCTGTCGGCCCATTATTTATCACATCTGATATTTATGCTGGTATTTATATGTATGTGTCTGTGGCCTTTTTCTTTTCTTTTGTTTATTTATTTAATCGTTTGTTTGTTTATTTGATGTTTTGTTCGGGGTTTTTTTCCTCAGCAATATGTGCGGTCTTTTCGGGAACATCGAGAAAAGAGCCAAGACTGGGAGTAGAGAATCGTATCTTACTCTGTTAGAACAACAACAACGACAACAACAACAACAACAACAACAAAAAAAAAAACCTCCGTATAAAAACCATAGACCTCCTCAGGCAGTCAGCTATGCCATACAAGAACGACCTTCGTCCTTTTTGGAAGACTGAAAGCCATGGTCTCGTGCTTCTGCATCAGGCCTGACACATCGAAACTCAAGAATTGTACTTGCTGGTCTTGACATTTGAGACTTCGACATGTTCTGCCGGGATGCACAAGACTTTTAGATATTTTGTAGGACGTGCGAGACACAGATGATTGTTATTGTTTCTTAACCCGTTCATGTCCAGGTCCGAACGTTTCCTTTGGTTCTCTTATGATCTCTGAGCTTGCCTGAGCACCAAATATGAAGAATTTAAAAACGGAGATTTCATCACTTAATTTGTCATGTTAGAGTCTTCTGATTAACTGGGACTGGTAATTCTTACCAAAATAATAGAAAATCCTTGTGAATAAAACACGACAATGACAGTGACATATAATCATCATACAAATGGGACCTGTTAGATGTTCATCCAAAGTATAGTGATCCAAAACATTCTCGTTTCTGACCAATCTGAACTAGTTCTGTAGCATTTTCCTTGTGTTGTGGTAAATTTAGTTGTTGGACATGAATGGGTTAAATAGAAAACCCTCATTGAATGTAGGGTGGTGTGTAGCAGTGAAAATCCTTGGTTTATCTCTCACTCTCTCTCTCTCTCTCTCTCACACACACACACACACACACACACACACACACACACACCCTGCAGGTTAGCGAGCTTTACATTTATTCAGAATGAGACTTTGTGTTGCTTACTTAAGGGGCCCATATAACTGAAAATCAAACTTTCCTGACTTTTATTTTGAAATAAACGTGTGTGGTGCAGTAGGTAAATGGATAAACGCTGTTAAACTTTCAAAACGTACCGTTTGCTCCATACAGTCAATATATGCAAACAACGCTGTAAAAAACAAGTCCATGTCGAATTTATCATGGTCGCGATGTCACAGACCATTTGACTTATATCTGCCTATTCAGCCTACAGACGTCAAGCTTTATAGTTTTAAGGATTGTCGCAGCCAATCAGAACAGTCTAATTTACGTATACCAGCACAGTAACAGAAGCTATTCTGTTCAAGAGTGCTTTAAAGGTTGTGTCAAAATGCATTACGTCTGTTTTAATCCACACAAACATATCATGCGTGAACTTCAGAGGAAACAAATACGTGACGATATAGAATATGGGCCCTTTAACATGTAGCACACATGCATACACACCTATACAGAAGTACGCAACATGCATAGGCTGCATTTGTCAGGCCTCTTTGTGCTCAGACACACGTTTAGGACACTGAGAACTGCGGACAGCTCTCAGACTCCTGATGCTCACGAGGGAGTCCGCTCCAGCAGAGGAGGGCAAACTGGTTAATCAGGTCAGTACAAACTATAATGTATAGTGAATAGTAATCTAATTGTATATTATTTTTTATAATTTATAATGGATTTAAAAAGAGGTATAAGTGGATTAGGCTGGATGTTTGTAAAAAATAAAAGATAATGGATGCCCTGTGTCTTTTGTGATTTTTGAGCCAGCTCTGCATATCGTCTCTGATACTGTCTACGATTAAAAAAAACAAACAAACATATATTTTTGTAAAAAAAAATACATATATTAAAAATGTATTCATGAATTTAGTAAAACGCCTTATTTGCAATACAAGTCAAAAGCAGTGAACTTTCGGTTTTTAACATATTTTTTTTAACTTTTTTTTTTTTTAACCTTCAACATTTCCTTTTAAAAATGGGTTTGCAGTGATGTGCGCTTATTGTAGTGCATCCTATGGAAAATGTCACTCTCTGTTAATAAAAAAATACTCACACTGAGCAGTTAATAATAATAGTTACAAAAACTCCTGAAGGCCTGATTAAAGTTAGTCTTTAGTCTGAATGTCTGAGTCATGCAGACATGAATCATGAGTACAATTAACTCTGCAAGATCAAAGATATTGAAAATTAATGTTTAGTTGTATATTATCATGATTAATAATATTAACATTTATTATTAAGCATCAAAGAAAGGAGTAGCCCTTTAATTGAATTAGAAATCCCAAGCTCAAAAATGCAGTGTTGTGAATTTACCAACATTTATTAACTAAATGTTATTGGCCTAAAAAAAACATTAACAATGACTTTGAAACTTAAAATTTGAAATGTAAAGCAGTCAGATGATATATACAGTATATATTAACATTAAGGATCTACTTCATGCTATTTTTTTTTACCAAAGATTGTGGATTAAAAGCTAAAACTTGTGTAACACTGGTTAAGCCTGTTTGTGTTTATTTGAGAGCCAGTGATTTACACTCTATGGACAAAATGTTGGGACACACCTGTTTTTAGGGCCCCTTACTTTCGTTGAAGTGCAGTCTTAATGCTTCCACATACCAAGACGTTTTGGACAATGTCATGCTTCCAACTTTGTGGACCCAGTTTGGGGAAGAACCTTTTCTATTCCAGCATGACTGTGTCCCAGTGCACAAAGCGAGCTCCATAAAGACATGGTTAGATGAGTTTGGTGTGGAAACACCTGACTGGCCTGCACAGAGCCCTGACCTCAACCCCATCCAACACCTTTGGGATGAAGTGGAACAGAGATAGTCAGGCCTTTTCGTCCAACATCAGGGCCTACCCTCATAAATGCTCTACAGAATAAACGGGCTCAAATTCCCACATAAACACTACACAGTCTTGTGGAAAGCCTTCTCATAAAAACTATTCTAGCTGCAAAAGGGGGATCAACTCCATATTAAAGTCTCTGTATTTGAATGCAATGTCATTAAAATCTCTGTTGGAGAAATGGGCGTCCCAATACTTTTGTCCATATTAGTGTATAGTACTGGTGAAAGGTAACCACTGGGTGGTGCTCTTGAGCAGCAGCTCTGGTTTCTAAGCAACACAGTGTAAATATCGGTCTCCCCTCATAGCTTCGCTCAAATTAGCTGTCTTTAACAAAAATGAGCTTCTTCTAAATAACACATGACATGTGAGTTTTATTATTTAGGCTGGAGAGATTATAATCTGGACAACAACCACAGCTGTACTGCATCGAGACTGCACTGAAAGGTAAGGTTTATTTCAAGTTAGCTCATGTGCTAGCCTAGTTTACCTCAGCTAACCTGACTCACAGCATCAAAACATGGTGAAATAACAGTTCTGGAAACGTTATGATGGTGACATCACTGTGTTTGGGAAAGCTATACTTCACTAATGTAAGCTGGGTGAATACTGATGTAACATAAGTGCGGGTTATGCAAGGAGAGCATTTTGCTATCTAAAGTGGCTCAAAGGATTAAGACAGCTAGCTGGCTAATAGCTTGGTCCATTTCTCGTTTTCTCATTTCTCAGAAATACGCTATAAAACTACTATCTGATGGTTTAAGAAGTGATACGAGAGGTTAAAGAAGTGTGTAAAGGGTGCTTTCGATGCTTAATGATAACACCAGCAGGTTTAAAAGCTTTTAAAGGGCCACAGAGCTGCTGGTCTGCTAACACTCAATATTAGAGCTCCATACTCCTAACTTAATTAACTTACCCAGAGTCCTGATACTGGATAAAGTAAAGGGTACTACACCATATGGACAGAAGTATTGGGACGCTTGACCATTCCCCCAGCAGGGACTTTAATGCGTTCAAATATATAGACCTGACTCACAATCTCTTTTCCAGTTCATCCCAAAGGTGTTGGATGGGGCTGAGGTCAGGGCTCTATGCGGGCTAATTAAGTTATTCCACACCGAGCTTATCCAGCCAGGTCTTTTTGGAGCTCGCTTTGTGCACTGAGACACAGTCATGCTGGAATAGCATGGCGTTATCCAAAATTTCTTAGTTTGCTGAAGCATTAAGATTGTCCTTCACTGGAAGTAAGGGGCCTAGCCTAAACCCTGGAAAACAGGGGTGTCCCAATACTTTGTCCATATAGTGTTCTGTTTCCCTTTGCTTTGATTGCCTTCAGCCAGAGGAGCATTGGTGAGGCCAGGTCCTGATGTTGGATGGTTAGTTCTGGATCACAAACTCAACTCTGACTCACCCCAAAGGTGATGGATGGAACTCCATCACTCCAGAGATCTACTAGAGTAGTGGTCACCAACCCTGATACTGGAGATTATATTACTTTACATTACATTACATTCATTTGACAGACGCTTTTACCCAAAGCGACTCACAATTCGAGGAAACACTCAAGTTTCAGGACAGTGTGAGAACCACGAATTTTAGGCAGCTAAACGGATATTGCTCAAACATCTCTCTCTCTCTCTCTCTGTCTCTCTCTCTCTCTTTCTCTCTCTCTCTCTCTTTCTCTCTCTCTTTCTCTGTCTCTGTCTCTCTCTCTCTCTCTTTCTCTCTCTCTGTCTCTGTCTCTCTCTCTGTCTCTCTCTTTCTCTCTCTCTCTCTCTGTCTCTCTCTGTCTCTGTCTCTCTCTCTGTCTCTCTCTCTCTCTCTAAATCTCTCTTTCTTGAAATTAAATGTATTATTACTGAAATGTAGGCAGATAAACAACTGATATCAGTCTAACCTCTCTCTGTCTCTCTCTCTCTCTCTCTGCCTATTTCCATTTCTCTCTCTGTCTCTTTTATTGTCTCTGTCTCTCTCCTTCTCTCTCTCTCTGTCTCTTTCCTTCTCTCTCTCTCTCTCTCTCTGTCTCTCTCTCTTTTTCTTTATGTCTGTCTCTCTCTTCCTCTCTCTCTCAGCTCTCTCTGATGGACTATGCCTAAAAGTATAATAGTAGTGAAGTTGTCAACTCATTAAAACTGAATGATTTAAAAAAAGATACACTTTCAGACATTAAATCTGTTATATATGTTTTGAAGAATTCTGCAACAAATGATTTCCCATACATGGATTACGTCTAGTCTGTTGATTTGAAAATCCTGTTTAGTCTGTTTGGAAATAATCTTAGTCTGAAAAAATGTCCCTTGCTGTTCCATCAGTAAACACACATTTAACAAGCTCCAACGTAATGCTGCACATTATTGATAAAAACAGACATTTTCGAAATACTTCATGGGATACGATAAGTTATCCTCAACAAAATCACTAAGATCATTTTTCGTAAATGCTGGTATTAACAGAACACTCTGAACGTCTTACAAATGTTGTGTTAACTTCTTATGATTTCAAAACAGAATGAAGCACTTTGTAAATGGCACATGCTGTTGTTAAATGTCAGGTCCTGGATATCATGTGTGAAGGGCAGTCTTAATGCTTAACCACACCAATGCATTTTGGACAACACCATGCTCCCAACTTTGTGGACCCAGTTTGGGGAAGAACCTTTTCTATTCCAGCATGACTGTGTCTCAGTAGACAAATCAAGCTCCATAAAGACATGGCTGGAGGAGTTCAACCCCGTCCAACACCTTTGGGATGAACTGGAACGGAGATTGTGATCCAGACCTTCTCGTCCAACATCAGTGTCTGATGTCCTAAATGCTCTACAGAATGAATGGGCACAAATTCATACAGAAACTCTAAAATCTTGTGAAAAGCCTTCCAAGAAGAGTGGAAGCTGTTATAGCTGCAAAGGGGGGACCAACTCCACATTAAAGTCTAAGTACTTGAATGCAATGTCATTAAAGTCCCTGTAGGTTTCCCAATCCTTTTGTCTATGTAGTGTATTTGGTGAAGCACAAAGTGAGTGATCCAGTCAGATGTTCCAGTTTGGGACATTCATGCTGCTTTCTAGTGAATTGCCTCAGATTACAACCTTTAGCTTTGATAGGTGGCAGTATTTTGTGCCAAGTGTGCTGTGACTTTGTGCCACAAGCCTTCAACCGAGTGTTTACGGATCATTAACAGCCGTTGAAGTGCCGATCTCTGACCGTGTCTTCTTGGCTTTGGACTGTTTGCTTTGCCCAGAGCGGCCCCATCCATAAAGGTCAATGGGGCTCTTCGACAAGCTGGCCGGGTGGCTGGGCTTGAAAAAGAAAGAAGTGAACGTGCTGTGCCTGGGGCTGGACAACAGTGGGAAAACCACCATCATCAACCAGCTGAAGCCCACCAATGTGAGTGGCACTATCTCTCTTTAAACAATGATGGCACCAACACATTACATTCACCTTTTAGTACACTGTAAAATCTGTTTATCACTCAGTAGGTGCCTATACTAGTCTGAATTCCCTTCTTTTATACTGTGTCATTAGTACACTTTACAGAATGACTTAGAGGCCATGCTTTGTAATTAATAATCTGAGTCCATTTGCAGCTACTGGGTTTTTCAGTCGAAGCTCTTTATCTCTTATTTGTTATAATACAGCCACTAGTAGTGTGTTATACTTTTTGTTTGTTTGCTTGTACTCACTTCAGTTGCAAATCCACCAACGTGAAACACTTAAAAACACACTCAGCCAGAGGGCAGATGCTAAATTTGTTTAAACGTGTGTTAAAGTGTGTTGTACATTTCTTATTCTTTCAAAGGTATTTTCAAATTAAACTGTAAATCTGAAAAAATATATTTTTTTAATATGGGGCTAGTGTTCCAAAGAGAATATTTGGTGGCAATTCATGTTCAGGCTCTGCCTTATTACCTCTGAAAAGCCTAGGAAATGTAAATTATTGTGGTTCTTCTGTATTTTTGATAAGTAAGTAAGATCAGCTTTAATCCATTCACTCAAATTAATCTAAAACTGTCAGTTATTTAATTACAGAATTCAGTGTATTTAAGGAACATCCAATGACTTCTTCTGTAAGTGGGTTTTGAGTAAAGAGGTATCTCTTTCTGATTCCACATCAGAATCAGAATCAGAAAACTGTATTAATCCCGTACGAAACTGACAATGTTATGACTGCACAGAGACGAGAGCAATATGAAATCTAAAGTCTAAACAAATCCAGTGAAAATCTATAGAAAACATTCTAATGAAATACACTATGATATATACACAAAATGCTGGGGTATAGATAAATAACTTAAGTAATTTACTGGGAACCATTTTAAAATTCTCATTTAAAAGTAGTCATTTGGTTTTCCTTTAGCAAATCGAGTATTACATGTTTTACATACTATTACGTACTTCATTCTTTAAACTCTGTTTAAAAATATCACACCAAGTTCTCTTATTTGTCAAAAGGATCTTAAAAAAACGTTTCTTTCAGGCTCAGGCTCAAGACATCGTCCCCACCATCGGCTTTAGCATAGAGAAGTTCAAGACTTCATGGTGAGGATCAGTGTTGTGCTTGTTTTCTGTTGAGGCCGTGCGTTGGTCGTGATATTGACCGCATTGTTCTCTTTCCAGTCTGTCGTTCACAGTGTTTGACATGTCGGGCCAGGGCAGATATAGAAATCTGTGGGAGCACTATTACAAGTAAGTGAAGCCTCTCCTCTGTTAAGAGTTCTTTACATAAAAAGGTATTTTGATGGTCCTGTACTTTACATGGAAAGAAAACAAATCAGCTATGAATATATGTGTGTTTGTGTGTGTGTGTGTGTGTGTGTGTGTGTGTGTGTGTGTGTGTGTGTGTATATAAGCAGTAATATCACTGTCCTGTGGCCTCCAAGTCTGCTTGTCAATAAAGTGAACTTGATTTGTTGGGGTAGGTTGATGCAGGAAAAACAGGAAAAATATCTAGTGCTTGCCATCCTCAGGACCTCAAATGATACCACTGTCCTGACCATTTTCTGGGATCCGAGCTTTTGTGTGTGTTTTATCCTTTGCTTTGATTCTGTTTGTCCAGGGAGGGCCAGGCCATCATATTTGTCATTGACAGCAGCGATAAACTGAGAATGGTGGTGGCCAAGGAAGAGCTGGACACTCTCCTTAACCATCCCGGTGAGTGTCGGCTTTTATAACGGGCTAATTACTGAAATTTCAGTTGGTCTTAAGGTCATATTTGAATACAGAATACAGGCTATATTTCTTACATTATGACAGTTTTTATTATTTTGAATTAGGTTATTTACCTTGTTTGATGTACTTTGTTTGTTAGATATCAGACTATCATGAATGTTGTAATACACATTTTACAGCCTGTCATACATGATGCAATACGCTGAAGGTAACACTGAATAGAGAACAGGGTGTGAGAGTGGTCATGTGTGCAGTGATGCCTTTGGAGACACATTACAGAGAGAATGTCTAAAAGTCAAAGCCCACTTTGTCAGCACTTTCTAAGGCAGGGATGAGACTGCTGAAAGATTGAAAATATTTAAGAAGATCGAACTTTCCTCTTAAAGCTCCCACATGCTACATTTGTCCAGTATTTTTATGTTTCCCGAGGTCCATTAATTATAATAGGTTAAATAGGAGAATAAATGGAAATGTGTTGGTTTTTCTGGACATCCTGAAACCATTGAATACAAAATAGACTACTTTGGCAGCTTAATTTCCAAATTACTGTAAGGACTTGGGAGTGAATGGTGTGTTTTGAAGTTTTACAAGCATTCACTTTACATTTAAAAATGACTTTTTTTTCATTTTTATTTTATGAATTTGGCACATGCATATTTATATTTATACATTTATTTATACATTTTTTTCATATTGTAAAGTTTTTTAGCCACACCATGTATCATGTATACATAATAGCCTCAAAACCTTATAGATTATTTCAGTTTGAACACAAAACAGGGGATTGTTTTTACTTCATCTATATTCTGTTATGCCCCTGTGTGTGTAGATATCAAGCACAGGAGGATCCCCATCCTGTTCTTTGCTAACAAGATGGACCTTAGAGACGCACTTTCATCAGTGAAGGTCTCGCAGCTCCTCTGTCTGGAGAACATCAAGGACAAACCCTGGCATATCTGGTAGGACGGTGCAGACAATTGCCATTTGTATTGAAGAAATCTGCTGTTCATTTATGTTAGTAATTTCAGAGTTTGTTTCAACATACCAAACTAACAAGAGTAACAAGGGTGGTAGCTATCCAGCAGGTTCCCATCATTTTATGTTTGTTTGACTTCAGTGCAAAGGAGTACATTCAGTAAAGCTGACTCAGGATAAGCTTTAGCTTTAACTCTCTGCACCAGGTAGAAAATCTGATCACAATATGGATGTTTGTGTGTTTCTTCAGTGCCAGTAACGCTGTCCAGGGCGAGGGCCTGCAGGAGGGAGTCGACTGGCTGCAAGGTACAGATTAGTGGTTTTATTTGGTTTTATGTTAGTGCATGTAAACTGACTGTTCTTCAAGATCAGGATCAGTCTGGGACAGGAGATATACGAGGGACATTCAGAAAGTTTCCGCACATTTTTAGCTCCATTTTTTTTTTACGATTTTCAAAAAGATTTTAATGTTGTATGGAATCTGTGATGAGCATTTTCTAAGTACTGATACAGTGATATGACCCCCATCCACCACTACTACTACTACCAAAAAAAAAACTGTCAATGATTTCAGCAGTTCTGTATCTGATCCACTCAACTGCATGTGATTTTATTTTTTGCTCTTTTCCATAGAACAAATTGCACTGTAAGTATTTTAAGTCCCACTGGCGGTGTAGTGAACTATTGTGAGCTATTAGTTTCTCTCTTGAATTAAGTTACGCTGTGACCTTCAGTCACTTATGGCTGCATCCAGACATGCACATGCAGTTTTACGCACGCTGGCTTGGGTGTGAGATTCGGTTGCCTTTCATTTAAAAAATGTACGCAGCCCACAGTGACTGAACGTTTCTCTCTGTTTTCTTCCATGCATTGTAAAATGTACTGGCGACTACCATGAATACCGTGAATATTGTATTTTCTGACCCTGTGTTTCCACCTTTGTCTTTATTCAGTAATGCAGTGCCTTACTCTCAACCCTGACCTGTCTAGTGTTAGTCGTACCCTCATCTTAAAGAATTAAAGTCAGTTGTTTGTGGAAGGGTTTTACTAATACTTTGCCCTTTTTTACAGATCAGATCAGAACGATGAGAACATGAGAACTTCGTAATATAAGGAGGGAAACCGCCACGTCTAGTTCGTGCGATAGCAACGGCGCCACCCACAGACGTCAAATCAAGCCTGATCCATGATCTTCAGCCCATGGGCATGATGGGCCGTCTGTGGTGACCCACACTTTGGAAGTGTGAGATGCTGCTTCGCTTTGATTCAGTTGCACCACATAGTTTCGCGCTCTTAGACCGTATGTCTTTTTAAAATGGGCAACTAAATAGGTCAGATGTGCTCATGCTAGTGTTTGAGTTATTATGTGACTGCACTTTTATACCTCGGCTCATGAACGGTATGTTATAATTTACCCTCATTTTGCTCTCATTTGGCTACCAGACATGAAACAGCCCTACCAGACACAAGTGGACATTTTTTTTATTCTTTACAAAGCATTGTAAAGAATTTTTTTTTTAGTTAACCAGCTAATGAGTCCTGATCTTCTTGATCTGTTTTTCCCATTCAGGCCCAGTCTTCATGAACCACTGGCCTGTGCAGCATTTTTCCAGTCATATCATGCTCATTTCAAAAACTGCACAAAGCAGGATTTCCCAGTTAGCTAGATGAATTGAACCAGTTTATTTGAATGGCTCTTTCTGAATCTCCTATTTGACAGGCTTGACTTTTGGTTTAAGTTATCCAGCCAAATGACAAATCTCGCTTTGTGAAATACACTCCATTTTGCCACATTAGTGTCTCCATTACGAGAAACCTTTCCCTCCTTCCTATTGTTTGTATTTACCTGCGGTAATTGGGCGTTAGGAGAGAATCAGGCGGGATATTTCATAAAACAAGATTTCTGGACAGTTTTTAATCTGGAGAAATATTGCACATGGTGTCCTTTTGACTAATTGGTCTTGATTTCTGACAATCTGCTATGTAAAATTCCCCTCAGTTTGGTTAATTTATTTTTAGTGGCTGTAATGAAGTAGCGCCCTCTTTGCCAGTCGACTTGTTTTCTGTTCATGTCTACAGCTTTGCCTCCAGAGGACTTGTATTGTGGTACAGTGGGCTGGTGCACATTTTAGCACATTAAATATTTGATTAAGAAATTCATGTGTTTATTGAATTACATCTCTACTTCATTTCACTATTACCAAAACATCTTCTGAGGAAGTAATTTCATACATGTAGACTCAAAGAATGTAAAGGTTTCCATCAGTTTGTATCTTAAAGCTGTCTTTTGCTTTGATGGTTAAAGATTAAAGCTCTTAAAGTAAAAGGGAACAATAAAGAAAAGTTGCTGGACTTGTTAACTCGCTTCGTCTTGATCTTTGACCATCCCGTATAGTTTTGTGAATTTGCAAGTCATTCAGGACCTCAAAGATTTTGATTAAAGATCAGCGCTTGTAGCTTCTAAGGAAGTATGATTGAAACATAGCTGCCTGAAAGTCCTCCATCCTTCTATTTTCAAAAACTCTTGCACTATATACGGGTTTTAAACCTTACAAAGGACTTCCACACTCAGACATCTCATTTATAAAAATGGGGGACCAACGCCACATAAAAGTCTATTTACTTGAATGAGTAAATAGGAGCTTATTTACAAAGAGCTTAACGGCAAAATTCACAAAAGGTGTTTGGTCCATAAATCAACCAATAAATGTTCAGGAAATCAGAATTAGTATTTAAACAGTCCTCATCATGCTGTTCACATTTTAACATCATGAGACCAAGACGACGCCTAACAATTGATCAACAGTACCTCGTCATTGCGAGGCTTCAAACAGGATGTTCTCAGACAGAAGTGGCCACTGAGCTTAGAGTGTCACAGAGTGTCATCAGTAGGTTGCAACAGAGACACAGAGACTGGAAGAGTCACAGAAGGGCACAGAAGTGGACGTCCTTTGGCCACATCCCACACTGATGACCACTCCATTGTGAACAGTGCCCTGCGGAACCGGATGATGAATGCCACTCAACTCCAGGCACATTTAAGGGAGGTGAGAGGCACACAAGTGTCACATCAGACCTTTTGAAACTGTTTACATCAGCGTGGTCTGCGTGCTAGACGACCTGCAAGGGTACCTGACCACACCACCAGGCACAGAGAGCATTTACGCTGGACGAGGGACCAGTGGGCCTCAGTGCTGTTCTCTGATGAAAGCTGATTCACACTGAGCAGTAATGATGGCCGCCAACGATGTTGGAGACGTCAACGACAGCGCTATGCATCAGCTTTTGGTGGTGGTGGTGTTACAGTGTGTCTAGACAATACAAAACTGCCCTAAACTTAGTGAATGGTACAGTGACAAGCCCATACTACCTGAATAACATCATTAATCCAGTCATTGTGCCCCTGCATGAACAACACAGGCCTAATTTCATCTTCATGTACGACAATCCTCCAGCTCATCGAGGTCGCATCATTAGGGAACGGCTGCTGGAGACTGGAGACCTCAAATGGAGCGGCCTGCACTTTCTCCAGACTTGAATCCCTTAGAAAACCTATGGGATCAGCTGAGTTGCCATGTAGAGGCTCGTAACTCTGTACACCAGAACCTCAATGACCCTAGGTCCGTCTTTCAAGAAGAGTGGGATGCCATGCCTCAGCAGCCAATAAGTCGACTTGTGAACAGCATGAGACGTCGTTGCCAAGCTGTAATTGACTGTAATTGATGCTCAAGGGCACATGACATGTTATTGAGACATTGACATTTTTTGTTGTGCTATATTCACCACTGTTGTTGGCTTTTGTTTCAATAAATTGTTTGAGATGAGGAAAACACCATGCATGCTTGTACTTAAATGCCCTACTTTTATGATATATCACTGTAATGTGAATTTTTTACGTTTTCCTTAAATTTCACTCAAAAGCCAAATATCCCTAACTTTTTGTGACTAGTGTATGTCATTGAGTTCCACTTTGGGCATGCAAATTGAGTTCCTAATTTTATTTTAGACCAAAAGAAGAAGAAGAAGAAGAAGAAGAAGAAGAAAGGAGTCACATAAACCCCACGTGCAATGCCGGTTGATGTACCTGAAGTTTCACTTCAAGTTTTACTAAGCTCCTTCTACTTACTTGTCTGTGTCTCAGTTGTTTACTAAACACTAGTCCTATGAGGTGCATAATGTGTTTTGTTTTTTATTCTGTATTTATTCTGATTTTTTCTCCTTCTCGTGCTTTGTGACTCTTGTCTGAGAAAGGCGCTATGTAATTAGACTTTACTTACTTACTACTTAATTACAAAATGTGTATAAACCCCGAAGTTTAAAAAAATTCTAACTTTCCTTTATGCTTCACTTTTGGTTGTGGGACAATAGTGTAGATCAACACCTTTACTCTAAAATCATCTGGTCCAATGGGTTTATTCTCCCTGTAAAACAACACATTTTGAAATACAGAGTTTTCCTACAAAAGCAGCGATATAAAGGAAGCACTTTGAGATTGAATTGCATGAAGCCATACATTAGACGCGAGCCAAATATGGCTGTATTTCGATTAAAGTGGTGGCACAATCAATGAGTGTAATAAAACAGTTCCCATGGGGCTCTCCACACTGTTCCCAGACCAGCTGCTGTGGGGAGGGTGACCTGTAGCCTCAGTCATGACTAATCAGATGTGCTCCCTCATTAAGACCTCCATGCAGCATGGGCATTGAGGAGAGCAGAAGACGCCGACGTCTAATCAGGAGCCCATCTGTCGCTTGTAGAATTACATACAGATGCAGGGGGCTCCCACTCATTTGAACTACTGATGAAATCATGTCATTCATCCTGCATTTTAGACCTAGATATGGCTGTCTGAGACAGTATGTAGGTTAAAAATAGTTTAGACATTTAGTCTAGACAAGTAAGACATGCATATGACTAAAAAAATCTAATAAAAATTTTAAAAAAGACATGAATGTGGTTTGAGTGGCTTCCAATTCACAGAAATGATTTGGGTAACTGTTGACGTCTAGTGTTTGGTAGATACGTGACCCTGTAGCTCCACTTCTAAAATCAAGAAGCAAAACCTGGACTCCAAACGTGTCTTGGGTGATCAACTATATCTGAGGTAAAAAGAAGAAAATTCTGCACGTTTTAAAAATGACCTTTTTACGCTCAGCTTGTACCTTTCTATGCTCAGCTTGTACTTTTAGTAAAGTTGTTTTAGTAAAGTGGCCCTTTATAGTCACATACGAACACATCACAGCACAGCACACAGTGTGAACAGTGTGAAATTCTTTCACTAAGTGAAGCAGGAGGCTCCCACCAATGAGGGGCACCCAGGGAGCAGTGTGTGGGTATCTTGCTCAAGGGTACCTCAGTGGTACCACTTGCAGTCCAGGGATTCGAACCCATGACCCATTCGAATTCATGTCTGTGTGGTTTTCCTCCAGGAGCTCCAGGTTCCTCCCACAGTTCCTCTCACAGGTGAACTGAATGCGCTAAATTGTTCCTAGGTGTGTGTGTGTGTGTGTGTGTGTGTGTGTGTGTTTGTCTGTATGGCTACCCTGGGAGGGTCTTTCTCTACATTTTGCACCTTGAGCATCGGGATTGGCTCCAGTGTTTCAGAAAATGAACAGTGTATGTGACATACTACTTCATAGCAAAATTAGAATTTTCCCATGTGACTAAAACACACCACACATAACACAACAGTAAGTGTGCTAAATGAAGTAATAAAACTCACTTTTGATTTGTTCAGCTCAACTTAGAAAACACATACACGGTACAAGAGAAGTAGAACATATAAATAAAATGTTCAGATATTAGTGAACCATGTCAAATACTTCCTAAAAGACTCTTTTAAAAGTTGTAGTCCTGGTAATTCTAAACATTGTTCAAATATGTGCACAGATTTGAATATTGCCTGTTATTAGGGCTACAAAGTATGTACAAAAAACACTATCCAGGCTCTCTAGAAGAGGAAGGGTTGTTTCTGCAGCATAGTAGAGGAGAAAAGGAACAAGGAGAACCCTTTTAGAGCATATATGACTGCACAGAACCTTTGCAGAAGATCATTTTTGTTTCTTACGTATCATACAATATAGAGTGTGTTTAAATTAAATTGCACCTTGAAACTAATGTCTATAATAGCTGATTTTTAGGTTAATGTTAATTATTGTAAAATGTGCTTGATTTTGTCTACAGTCATGCTTGAAGTAATGTTTCTCGGCATGGATTGCACTTTTCCCTGAAGCCACTAGGCAGCATCAGCACACCATACCTGCAGCAGTAGTGCTTTGTACATCACACACACACACACACACCCCACAGGCATAGTACAGTGAGCATAAACAAGTATTCAGACACTTTAGTTTTCATTACATAATATATTTTCAGTGCAAATATCTGTTTCAAATTTACACACATTGTGTTGTTTAACTTCGTGTTTATAAACATGAGAACAAAAAAAAGTACTTATAAGCCTAAAGAAATGCTTATAAAATGCTACAGAGCCCTAACAAAGATCGTAATAGTATTACAGCTTGAATAATCTCCATGTTCAAACGGGACGTTCATGGAACCAAGATTAATTTTATTTCAAACCAATGATAAGGAAGGTAAGAGAGAAGCCGGGAGCCACTCAAAAAGAGCTGTAAGACGACCTAAAAAGTACAGGAACAACAGTCACTCATAACCCATGAATGGCACTGTAGTCATCTCCTTTCCTGCACCCTCACAGAACTCTTCTGCTAAAAAAGAACAGAGATGCATGTCTTACATTTGCATGCATGCATTCAGACCAATTAAAACTGAACAGTGTACTCTAACCAAAATGAAAAAACAGAACTCTAGAATTCAGCTCATCATGTTTGTAGAAAGAGATCAAGCACGTATGATCCCAAGAACACAAATGGTACTGGGGCATTACACATCATCAGAAAATGAACAGAGTGAAGTCGTAGAAGATATGATAGAATAATTTAATGTTTTGAGCTCAGAAAAAGGAGGAGGAGATGCTTCAGTAATGCCAAGCACACAGCCAAAATGACTTAAGACTGGTTTCTAAAAAAAGGTAATGGTGCCTGGCCTAGCCTCTCCCCTGACTTATGGGGGATTTTGAAGCTGTGAGTTTTTTTAGAGGGAATTAAATCAATTGAAGAGAGTTTGCCAAGAGGAATGGGCCAAAACTGAACCACAAAGTGGGAAAAAGCTAATTACCCCTTACTGTAGATGGCTCTAGGCTGTAATTGCCAAAAGCATTGCATTAAAAAGTCCCACAGTTTTAATTTGTAGTGTATATAAATCATCAAAGGACTGTATCAGTTGTATGATAAGATCATGCAATTGCTGCTTTGTATTCATTTATTCTAACTTCATCCTGAGGCAAACATGTCTGATAATATCTATAATTAGAGATCTATAGAATTGAAAGTGCTGTAGTATTGAAGATCATATCAGTTATTAACAAGATCTTTTGCCACCTTTTCTGGTGAACGCCTACCTTGCTTCTTGCGAGCTAGATTCAGATATCATCTCAGTACTGTCACAGTGTATTGTTAAACTTCACCAGCACTCCTGAGTTAGCCAAACCAGGTATTGGCTGGAAACTGTACCTAGTACTGGACTGCCAAGAGGAGAAGACTGAAAGTGGTTAAGCAAACACACCAACGTAGATCGCACTACTTTACTCGGTTAAGGTGTATTTATTCTTGTATTAGTATTTGTCTGAGCAAATAAACACTTTTTGTTCATGTAAAATATGTTATTTAATATTGGGCCTATATGCATATACAGGAGGTCCTCCAGTTACAACAGTCTCGACATACGACATTTCGAGTTTACAAAACTCCCACCCCCACTCGACTTACACCGTTAGCTTCATACTTATGGACTACGTGTGCAAACTAGTTTGGTTGCGTGTGGTGAAAGAATTCGCAGTGACGCGGCATGTGAGGGAGTTTTCTGTTTCCTTTTTCTGGGACTTCAGTATGTGTTAGGATCAGTAGGTGACTGAGGCTAGGGTGTATTTCGACGTACACCGAAATTCGGGTTACATCACTGGCGAAAGAATGGATCTGTGTTGTTACTCGAGGCC
>JBBIGA010000083.1:22351167-22367968 GCA_037576975.1 Alestes dentex | reverse complement strand
CGGACACGAAGGGGCGCTTCTTTCTGGACCGGGACGGGTTCCTGTTCCGCTACATCCTGGACTACCTGCGCGACGGCACCCTGGTGCTGCCGGACTTCTTCCGGGAGCGCGCGGGCCTGCGCCGCGAGGCCGAGTTCTTCCAGCTGCGCGAGCTGGCGCGCTGCCTCGCGCCCTCGGTCAGCAAGGAGAACTCCGTGGAGGAGCACGAGCACGACGAGGGCGCCGCGAGCGCGTCCGACCCGCGCTCCCCGTCCCTCAAGTGCGGCTACATCACGGTGGGCTACAGGGGGTCGTACACCATCGGCCGAGACATCCAGACGGACGCCAAGTTCCGGAGGGTCGCGCGCATCACCGTGTGCGGCAAGACCTCCTTGGCCAAGGAGGTGTTCGGAGACACCCTCAACGAGAGCCGGGACCCCGACAGACCCCCCGAGCGCTACACGTCGCGCTACTACCTCAAGTACAACTTCTTGGAGCAGGCCTTCGACCGCCTGGCCGAGGCTGGCTTTCGCATGGTCGCGTGCAGCTCCACGGGCACGTGCGCCTACACCAGCAGCGACCCCAACGAGGACAAGATCTGGACCAGCTACACCGAGTACGTCTTCTGCAGGGAGTGACCCAAACAGCAAGCTTATAATAATAATAATAATAATAATAATAATAATAACGAACATTTTTATTAGTATTAGTATTATTATTATTATAATAACAACAACAGGGACCAGTTTGGGGTATCAACAGAACCACACTCTTGATACTGTTGATTTTTTTTTTCCCCCCACCTCTGAGGTTGTGTGAGTACAATCAGTGCACTGAGAAGGTGGGTCGAGCGACCCTAAAAGCCATCCTCAAGTGAGAAGAAGACCTGGCAACCAAGAAATAAGTTGTAAAAAAGTTTGAAAAAAAAAAAAAAGGAAAAATGTTGTTGGTTTCAGTGAAGCAGACTTTTACTTTTTTTTATGTGTAATACTGTTTTTTTTCTCCATATTCTTTGAAGCAACTAACAAGTTGAGTTATTAGTGCAGAGAGAGGGAGCAGAGGTGGAGAAAACTGCCTTAAAAAAGATTCCTCAAGTAAAACACCATAACGATCCATTGTTCCTTTCCGGGAAAAAGTTATGTGAACACTGAAGTGATACGTGTGTGTAGAACTGCCTTTAAACCATCGCTGAGTAAAAGTACATAGCGACCGACTTAATATTAAGTAAAAAAAAAATAATGATACAGCCTTAGTTCACGGAGGCAGAATCCTAACCAAACTAAGCAACACCAAGAGTATTATACGTAAACCAAGAAGCAGGCTAAAAGCCATCCTCAAGTCAACATTTTACCACTTTTCTGAAATAAACTCACAATTTTGTATTAAATACAGTTTCCAAAAACAATATAAAAGGCATCAGGCCAAAATACTATTAATTATAACTGTGCAGTCCTGTTGTTGATTTTTCATTTCATTGAGGCAGCCACAGATATGAGGGAACGTCGGTGCATGTCAGAGAAGGAGAAGCCTTAAAGCATTCAGTTAGAGTGGTTACTGCTGTGGAAGACCACTGAGAACTGAAAGGTAGCCACAATAACAGCTTCAGTGAAACATCCAGTTGTGTAAAAACTTCTCGAGTGCCGTGTAAACTACAGAACTGCAGGGGAACATTTCCCATCCGGCATCCAGAATAGGAACTGAAGACTGTTACGGACTTTCTTCTTGTTTTGGTATAAATTAAAATGCCCACCGCTCAAAGACATCAGCTGCTGAAGCAACGTAGCAGAACGAAATCGCACCTGGAGGAAGGAGTTCATCGGTAAATTATGTAACGGAGTAATACTTCAATCGAAGCATACTTATGTAGAACATTTGAGTAGAAGTGTTAAGATACGTGATCTAGGAAGCACAGATGGATCCAGGTGTTACTGAACTGAGTAGATGGAGCTGGTGAAACAGCTACCATTACATTAGTATGTTGTGTTTTTGGCAGAAGTTTAATGACTGGCTGGTGGCTATGTATGATGTTTAGTTTAAACAGTTCAGCGAACTGCACTCAGCCTTGTGTGAAATTCCTGGGAAACCAAAAACAGACGGGGCCTGTTTGGACAGATTTGGATGTGAGAAAGATATGCAGGTAACATTCTCTAGACTGTTACATAGTACGGTTACATAATACCTTCACGAGATGGGAATCTCAGAAAAGTCTCTGCACTTCCAAACAAACCGGCCCTCTTGTTTCACCGGTTGACAGACATATCGGACTCGAAGGCTTCTGTACCTCTCCATGCTCTCCAGCTCTTAATATTTTACTGTTTTCCAGGGATTGGTCCCTTTCCAATCCTCCCACCGGACTTTTTTTCCTTTCTCACGAAGCAAACGAGGGCCTCCCCTATGGAGACTGATGTTTCTGGTAACGTGCCAGCCTGAGCGTCGGTTTCGTATTTGATGGTGTAAGATAACGTCGGGCTCATGTGAAATCAGCCGTTGCGGTTTGCCTTTCTTTTATCCGACAGCGGTCCCTTGAACTGGACCCCGCAGCGAATTCATTTTTAACCCTTTTTTTCTGAAGTGAGTGATGTGTTTCTATCTTGTTTTTTTTACCCCCTGCACTTGTATAATTGAGATCTTGAACTTTAGCCTATACTGTTTGTCTGTAAGACCCAAAGAATAAACAAAATATGAAAGACGTTCATGCATAAGTGGAGACTCTTATCAGTGCATGGGATGACAGACCACCCATTGAGTAAAAACCAGTGGATCACATGCTTGCTTGATTGCGTGCAGTGTTCAGGAACACAAATGTGGTTCATACAAGGCAGTGATTTCATGGAGTTGGGGATAATGGTTTGTGACTGGCAGGCAGCCCTGTATTAGCAGCAGCAAACAACCATTTCAGGCAGTTGTCCTTCTTTCTGGGGTAAATTAGTCTTGCAAGCCAGACGTCTGCCTTGTCGCTTAGCGTGGTAAAGATGCACCTACACCGAAAGGAAAGGCCTTTAAATGACAAGGAGAATAACCAGCCAAAGACCACAGCAAATTCAGCAAACGAGTTTCACTTAAAAGCGCCTAAAGCTATTATACCACTACTACACAGATATGCACACAGCAAAGAACTCATAGTTGATTGCCATTTGATAATGTATTTTGTTGGTAAGATGCTGGTGGGCACTTCCAAGAGGGGGCCCTTCCTAAGAGAGACAAAAATAAATTGGGTTCCTGTGGAGATTTTGAGCAAAATTTGTAATAAGCATTCTTATGCAGACATATGGACTCATTTTCTCAAAATTAAACGGCATAAAATATTTCAGCGCTGCAATTTTTTTGAATGCTTTAGAACTCTAACAGTGCCTTTTGTACACTGACGGAATTGGTGAGTGTGAACCTCACCAGTCATTCATCTCTCAGTAGCTGTAATGCTGGCACCCTACTGACCAAAACATGCTTGCTGGAGAAAAACGGAAAGATACTGATACATTTTCATTGACCTTTTCAAGGAAATAAACTACTTATCAAAGTTAAAGGAAATTCCTGTGTGAAAGGTAGAAAAAAAATCAAATTTGTAGCTTTATTCACCCCATTCATAGATGACACTTTTAGGGTGAACCTCTAGCGTTTTGCACTCTTGTTTTTGGTACAACAGGAGGAAGAAGAAGGGGCCAGGATCTCTGTACACTGGCTATTGGCCGTGTGGACAGCAAATCAGAATGCATCTGACAAAAACTAGTGGTTTTGGCCAGAACTGCGTGCAACAGATTTCAGACTTTCCATCCATGTGTGGGTGAGAGTGAGACTCAAGGGTAGATAGAGTAAACAGAGCCACGTCCTATGATAAACTGTTGGGCTTCATAGTAGCTCAGGCTGCTACTACCATGCCAGTACTATGCTGGTGTCACAGAGTGGTCTAACTCTTATATATCTGGTTTGCAAGTGATACTTTGGTGACCTTCCCACTTTTCCTTTGATGGACAAGGTTAATACGTAGTTGATACAATCAGTAATTCTAACCCTACAAGGTCTGCCCTATGGCATGGTATAACTAGGGTAGGTCTATATTCAGTGTATACTGAGAGTACACTCAATAAATAAAGTCATTCAATAAAAAAAAACAAAAAAACAAAGCAGCTAACAAAGGATCAATAGTTCACACATCTTAGCACTGCATTTGAGAGTCCCTTCCCAGCCCTTAAAGTCTATAACAGAACAAGTACTATATATATATTTCACAGCAGCACTGCACTTTTTAACAACATAAACAGAGGAGTGTAAAAAAAATAAATAAATCCAAATTACCTGTTCACATCAGTGACAAGCCACAAATGTCTGTACAAACAAAAATCAGCAGCATGGGCTAGAGAAAAATCAGCCCCATCTTAACCGATTCATATTTTACCTGGTAGTGGGGGCTGTTGTTCACAGGACTCCAAAATAACCGACTTCCAGTCATTTTTGAACAGGAACTAAAACAAAAAATGCCACTGATTAAACCTTATCTTGTGCTGTTTTTCCTTTGAAACCCATCTATGTCAGCCTCCTCCGGTCTAAATGAACTCCTAAGGGTAAATGCTGGCGTAAGCTAAAACACTCTAATATACAGATGTAGATTAAAAGGTCAAAGGTTCAAGATTAAGATAAGCAAAGGTCAAGGCGGAGGGTCTGCTGAATTTGCAAAAATACCTCAACAGGCACGGAAACAGAAGCTGATGACGTTCACATATATGGCAATCATGTTGAAGACAAAATTAAATCCATTCAAATGGCCTTGCGCTGTTGAGTGGGGAATGAGATGTGAAAGTAGATTAGACCTTTTTGACTCTTAGGAAACAGATGGAAGACCGCGACATGGGGAACAGGAACTAGGCCCGAAATGTGCCAGGGGGACCCTGTGACTGTGGCTTTTGTGAAAACACACACACACACACACACACACACACACACACACACAGGCACAAACATATGCAGGATGGGCACAAACATATGTAGACATATGCAGTCATTCAGAGTCCCACATGTGCAAAGCAGGCACGCAGGCCTTCACACACACACTCGAACATGCACACACACACGCAGTTATTTGAGTTATATTGCGGATAACTAGAAAACCATGGGAACCGTGCAGCTCTGTCTGGATTTAAATATAGAACAGAACAGACAGTGCTCCACAGCACATCAGTATCTGTGGGACTTGTCATAATAATCATGCGTTATATTCAGTTTACGCACAGACGGCACAGACAGGACTGCCTGTTAAGTGTCAATAGCACTGTCCCCCTCATTTATCTCTCTCTCTCTTTCCCTCCTGTATTTACAAATCAAGTTCACTACATTTCTGCACAGTTCTCTATGAAGTAAACTTATGGTTCTCTATGAAGTAAACTTATAGAGTAACTTATGGACTCCTTTTTTACTGTTTTTATAGGAAACAGGGGTTGCCGTACTCTGCCTTACAATGGCCCGCATGTACCGCATCGCTATGGGTTTATTTTATAAATACATGTAAGGCTTTTAGAGACGCTAAACACATCTGGTTACTGTCACCACCACTGTAAACAATTCTGACAGTAAGTCTTTAGAATGGAGAATTTCACACCAAGCCAGGCACTCTTAACTGCATTTTGATTATATCTAGATTTTATGTAAAAACAAAAAAGAACAAAAGGACAACACTTTTTATATACATTCAGTTGTAAAAGAGTAATCAAAACAGGTATTACGGACAACTGCCTTCACATGAAATTGTCTCTGAGATCATGGGACACCCAAGGGCCAATCATTAGATGACAAATGTTGCCCTGACCAAAAATGCCGTCTCTTTTCCGTGTGCACTGCAATGATGAGATGGTATTTTTGAATATGTCCAGAACAATCCTCCCTCTGTCTCTCTTTCTGTTGAGGAGGAAACAGATGACCCCCCCCCACCACCACCACCACCACCACCCACGATCCAAGGAAAAGGCTAATCCTAGTCAAGCGGACTGGTGTGGGCCTGTGTTTGTGTAATAAGTGTCACTGATTTACATAGTATTGGTAAGATTCGGTCTTGCAGTCAAAAAAAAAAAAAAGGGAAGTTCATCACAGTCACTGGGTCACATGCACAGTGTGAACAAATATAAAAAGTGAAACACGGTCAAAAAAAAGTGACAGACACATGTGGTTAACTTGGTTATAAAACTGCAATGTTTTAAATTGCATCACACCATGGGCTATATTGAGCCTTCCTTTTAAAACAGCTGATGCTGCCTGACATTTTGCCATTCTGTGCGTCTAGGCAGTTTTGCATGCGGCTTCATTCCTGAATGTGTTGACTGTCTCAACTCCCACCCACAAACCACCGTGACTGTTCATGTGTTTCTCAAAACACACACAGGCACGTGCACACTCACACACACACACACACACACACACACATAAAACAGTCTTGAAAATGAACTCATCACTTGCAGATGGAGACATTAAAGCAATAGTTTGGCTAGAAATTACATTTCCACAATCTTCTGATTATCCTAAATATGTGTGGTCAGCCAAGATGTGTTTGGTGTCCTTTTTTGATAACTGTGTGACACACTGTCCTCTCCAAAAAAAAGGCCCAACATTCAGACATTCAAGGCTTCAAACAGCTGCTACAGTTTTTAATATGGCAAATCATACAGTGTCAGAAGTCACATAACCAAGTGTTTCTGAGATCTGCTTAGCTACTCACCGAAGACAAGGCAAGTGTGTGATGATTTAGTCACACAGGTTGAGTCATGATGACTGGCACAGTAAGCTTTTGTTACTTATTAGCTACTTTAGCTTTATAGCTCCAGTGCAAAACTAAAGAAGCACGTGTCAATCAACATACGAGCCCAGAGACGTGCTGGAGGGTGCTGCAGCATCCTCAGATTTCAACACTGCCAAAATTAACTGTAAAAATAGAACTTTGAAATCATTTGAGCATAATGAAGACCTGTCTTGGTCTGCTGCCATGTGCGTTTTGGAGCATTTTTTTTTTAGCCATGCACTTTCTAAGTTAGGCTGCATTTTCGTTACAGCAATTCAGGATGCTTCCCTCGGTCTGAGCCCTGAAGCAGCCTGCTATTGTTTTTTAAACTTCTATCTGACCAAAAAAGAGTCCCATATTTTGAAGAAATTCTTTTTTTTTTTCAACCTCATGCCCAGTGTGTGTTTGAACATTAAACAAAACATATATATATATATATATATATATATATATATATAGTTTGATCAGATTATGTGTGACATAAGACATATGTGTTTTGTTTAATGTTAATTATAAAATGTATACATCATGTATTTTCTGCTTAAAAGTAAGGAGAGCACTGTGATGTTTTTCTTTGACTGTCTTTGCCTGCTCCTTCTTTCAGAGAGTTTGTTGTGCAACTCAGGCGTTGCAGGCCACAGCCTCATCTAACGTACAGTCACACCGCAGTCAAGCTTTAAGGAATAGCCAGCGGTGTAGTCGGACAGCAATGAAAGAACGTTTTTATAAATATGCTGTGCTGGAGTGTGTCAGCAGACTTTAAACATGCCCAGGACTCGCTGTCCCCTCAGTCTTCAAACTTAAAAGATACTGTAAGTTGAGGATCTCTTGCCAAGACCAAAACAAAGCCGCGATTTATCTTCAGAAAATTCATCTCCAAAAGAAAGCTCTCTCTCTCTCTCTCTTGCTCTTTTTCTCTCTTCTTTCTTTCTTTCTTTCTGACTTCTCTCTCTTTCTTATCTCTAACTCTCAATTACATGAATGTGCTTCTTTGGATTCCACTTGTCCTGGTCTTTATAACCAGAACACACACACACACACACACACACACACACACACACACACACACACACACACACACACTAAACAGAGGCCACACCAGATGGACCTGCTCATGGAAAAAGAGATCCTTTCTTTGTCCCCTTCACACTTCTCCAACACACAATCGTTCTTCTAACCTAACCATCACTGAAGAAAGGCTGGAGACAAGCCCAATGGTTCTTTTGTACCTTTAGGAAAGATTTTTTTCTCCAGGAGACCAAGAATGTTTCATAAATCTCCTGCATGTTTTGGCAAGATAAAAAAGTGGATCATTCTGATGTATTTGGGGAACAGAAAGAGGAAAAACGGAGCAAGACACCTGCCATTTTTAACACTCGAAGGGGAAGGAGAAGTAAAATCGTGAATGCGCAGATGAGTCACAGCTGTATGCAAAGATAGCCAGAGCAGTCATTAAAGCTAACAGCGCGGTCAAGGGCACACTTGGAGAGGTGGCATTAATAATGGTATTCCTGTGTGAGATCGCTTTTAAGGGGATGTGAAACTGAGAATGGTAATGAATGGTAAGGACATGAATATTTCATTAAAACTGTATTCAAGTGCTGCCATTACAAAATGAAGAGGGGATAAAACCTGTCAAGCACTGTACTATATCCAACACTGTGATACATCCAGAAGACTGAAGTGATTGGTGCTGAGATGTCCATCCATCTTCATCGGAACCACTTATCTTTAACCAGGGTGATGAGGGTGCTGGAGCAGATCTCAGCCCTTAAAAGTCAAAAATCATAGACACACCTGGGACAGGTCAACAGTCAGGGGTAATTTAACATTTCCGGTTCCGACTCCAGTTTACCAATCTTTGGACTGTTGGGAGGAAACCAGAGCTCCCGGCAGAAACCCTGCTTCGCATTACATTCATGGTTCTACTCCCAACTACATTACTTCACTCGTACACACCTACCCGTTCTCTACATTTGTCTGGTACTGACTTACTTAAAGTCCCCACATTTCAACACTGGGGGTTTGATCTTTTAGTGCTGTGGCTCCCAAACTGTGGAGTTCCCTCCCTCAGAATATATGTAATGGTTCAAGCAAGCAGGATGTAAGTGCAGGAGCCAAAGCTTTAATGCCAAAGGACAAGTAACAAAAAACACAAAAACGAGGTATACGAGAACACAAGAAAATACAAAACACAAGATGTTTCCAAGGGATAACAAGAACAGGACACAGCCGAAACAAAGTAGAAAATAAAGAAGTTTAACAAAGACACAAGAAAACTAGAACAACTAGAAATGACCATAACAGAGTTCCACGGGTGAGTTTTTCAAAGAGCAGAGCGACAAGAGGTTTAACAAAGAATCCACAGACTGAGATACAGGGGTATATATCCTAACTAGTGAAATGAGAACACCTGGGCAGGGGAGGAGACAGAAACTAGAAACAGGAGATCCACACATGGAGAAAGTAAACAACAACAAACCAGAAAACAGGAAGAAGACAGAACAACCCAATTAAAAGTGTATCTTTTCTCTCAGTGCTCTGCCTCTTCTCTTGATTCTGCTAAAAATGTGTTCTTTCCTGCTCCTGTAGTCTGTGCTGTTGTAATTTGGACTGTTTATGTTTTGTCTACTACTGTCCCAGATAGCACACATTCGTTGAAATGACATTGATTCCATATCAGACAAAGAGGATCTTCAGTGTTGATCCATCTTGCTCGTTGAGAAGGCCATCTATTCAACGTTGAAAAATCAACCATTTGTGGATGGATTCAACATTGTTTCAACGCTTGTTTGGCAAAGGTGGTTTCAGTTGTTGGATATTTTCAGTAATATCAATGTTGATTAGGCATCTTATTTTCAGTGTCGAAAAAGTCACCTTATATCAGTGTTGACCATCGAATGTTCAATATTGAAAATCTTACCAAAAATTGTTTCAGTTTCAACGTTGATAATTCAACACTGACCAGAAATCAATGCATTTAACCATAATTCAATGTTGAATCAATAACATGGTGTTATCTGGGGTCTGTTACACATTGTTTCTTCTTCTACATCTCAACTATTTGTAAATTCCACCCTGGCCGGGAATCGAACCCAGGACCTTTTCGCTGTCCTTCTTTACTAAAGGTGACAAACAAACTTCATCTGCGTCTAAGGCGGCACGCCACTGTGTCAAGTAAGGCTTCAACCAATATTATCATGTCTAAGAAGTTTTAAAAAGCTCCTGTTTGTACCCACAACAGATTCCTACTAGAGAAAAAACACAAAATGCTTCTCTGTCCTAAGTATTTGCCCATTATATTTGTATGAGGAGCAGCAGATTCGGGAGGCCCATGTCATTAAAACAAGAGTAAATACACTTCTGTTTGTGGCACTCATAAACCCTCTGTCCCTGTGTAAACCGGCTCCATAGCTACGAGAGCTGAGCAATGCAATCAAGCCGCCGACCGCAGGCTCTGCAAGTTTACATTTGTGGTCATTTAACCATGGCCATGCGGCGGCTAAAATGCGACACACTTGGGTTGCCAAGTATTATGCGCCAGAATGCCGCTCCCTTCCCCCATGTTTTTACAAAACGGCCAAAAATCTGGGATGTATTGTCATAAATCACCAGGTCCAAACTGGGAGGCTTAAGTGGGTAGCCAAGGCTTGACGTCATCTCCATAACAACAGAAGGGTTATCTATTAAAGTGTATTTACAAACTGATAATCCTTAAGTGCACGAAGAGCTGTAAAAGCAGTCAGTAGGATGCTTGTACTCACAAGATAGTGGTGTCCTTCTCTTACTGTCCAGGTTAATTTGGGTCCCCAAGGTACAAACGACGTGTACGTACAGACGAAGGTGGTCCTTAAGGTCCAGATGTGTGTTTTAAACGAGCGACACTATATACACCAGGGGTCATCCAACCTTTTTGAAACTGAGAGCTACTTTGCGGGTACTAAGCCGTATGAAGGGCTACCAGTTTGATGCACTAAAAGAGAGTTTACCTAAACTACCTAAACTACCTAAAACACGTTTTAAATGCTTTTTTTTTTTTTAGATATTGTCATTTTCAAATATGTATAAATGCAAATGCGAGTAAAGAAGAATAGCAACAGGATAAAATTAAATGTTAGATGCTGATCACTAGTGCACCATGTTGGTGACCCCTGATATACACTTTCCCAGGGGAAAGGGGTATATTTTTTCCATCTCATAATTAAGTCTTTAAACTGAAAAATAAAACAAGTAGCCTGGAATCAGGACAGCCATATGGCGTCAGTGCAGCTTAGAAAATATAACAGGATTATGTTAAAATTATGTTCCAAGTACAGTCCTTTTTTTTTCAGAGTGCTGTTCTGGGCTAATATCTACCCAAGGTTCATTTTTCTCAATCACCCAACTCTCTACTTTTTGTTTGCACTTCAAATGAAACATTACAGATAACCCCAGACCACAGCTTCTGAAATCTCCCTCTAACGCTTAATTATCTTTTCCTTTACACAGAACGATATATGCATTGCTCATTGCACTAAAGTCAGCTACGTTACCACTAGCACGGTAGAATCCTATGGTATAACCTAATGGAGAATGCCAATGTTTCAACCTAATGGAGGTATAAGTTCATGCTAATATCATGGCACGTGATTTACAGCCAGCTCCATAATTACTGTCACCCTTGGTAAGGTTGAGTTTAAAAAGGTGGTAAAAATGTGGTTGTGGTTAATTAGCGCAACCTTAGACTGAAAATGGAAATGGAATTAATGTGTGTTCACCTTCATGAATCTGTCTAGTTTATAATGAACAATACCAATAACAATTACAATAATGAAAAAGCTTATACTGTTAAATACGGAATCTGTACTATTTTGGGTCTGCTTTTCCTCCAGAACTCTGGGAACCTTTCTTCAACTCCATGAAGCACCAGGAGAATTTAAATGAAAATCTGGCCCGCTGTGCCTAAACAGCTAAAACAGGATCGCGGTCGGATCTGCCTCCAGGACACTGAGTCAAAAGATACACCCAAATCCACACAAAAATGGTTCAGTGACCACCAAGTTAAGCTTTTCACATGGCCAGCCCAGTCCCCTGACCTATGCCCCACAAGCTAAAGAGGGCAGTCTAAGAGAGAGAGCCTGGAGGATCTGGAGAGGTTGCTTGCTCTGTTTCCTCTGGCTTTATTAAAAACAAACAAACAAACAAACAAGAAGTAAATAAATAAATATTTATACATATATATATATATATGTGTGTGTGTGTGTGTTTGTGTGTGTGTGTGTGTGTGTGTGTGTGTGTGTGTGTCTGTCTGTCTGTCTGTCTGTCTGTCTGTCTGTCTCTGTTTTTGTGTGTGTGTTTGTTTTCTTAGAGTAAAATTACTTCAGAATTACTTACTTTTTGCCTGTCTTGGCTGCCAGTACTTGTGGAGCTGACTGTAAATGTAACACTACCCCATAGTGAAAGGACATCAACGGTCAAAATAACTCATAAATAATCAGAAGAATGCATGATGTGAATCTTTGTGTTGCCCCTTCATGTTGTCTCTCTTAGCTCCTGACATAAAACTGACCGCTTATCTAACACCTAAGGTTGTGGAGTCTGGTATTTCATGCTATGGCTCAGCTAGTGATCTTTCAATATTGATCCAGTGGGGTGGGTATAAAAAGAAAATTGAACTAAATAGCTGAGTGTACATTGATCAAGGTTCAGTAGAGAATGGGACTTGGGGGCATGAATGATCTCTTAACCTGTTGTGGGAATCAAAGGGCAGTATGTAGAAGAACCTGAGCAGAGTAGAAGAGAGGGCAGAGGGGATGGCTGTGATGGTTCCTATGAAAGAAAATGGCGCAACCATGAACATTCTTAAGGGTCATGAAGACCCCTCAAGCCATTTGCATTGCTCTCATGTCTCTCATGCATATTATACACACACACACACACACACACAAACACACACACACACACACACACACACACACACACACACACTCATCTGCAGGCATGCAAATCCAGTGAGGAGAAATTCTCTTGAAGGTAATCATAACTACCTTACATATTTAGCAGTCAGTGCAGGAGAAAGACCTTTTTTATGACCAAATGCTGCTTGCAGTAACAGCTAATGCAAAAAAACCAGTGGAATGAGTTCTCTCACTAGGGTTTCCTGCTGATCGTATTTAAACATTTTATTAGTAATGAGAACCAATACCTAACAGCTACAAGAGGATAACAGAACAATTACTCAATCACAACTGCTTTTTTGATCAACATAAACAGAACATTACAAGTGAATCCTTACTCAAGGGTTATGCATGCAATATACAAAAGAAATAAGTTCTGTCCTGGATGTCTGTTACAGGTAGTTCTAAGTTCCAAACAGGTATGAATAGCTGCTGTATAGCTTACAACCATTAGCTTGGCTAATTAGTATTAAACCTTGCCATAACATTGCAAAATTCGGCTGTATCAGTTTATAATCATTTGCATTTGCAGAATTTTACACTGGGCTCAAGCATGTCTCAGCTAACCAGATTTTACAACCAGACCGACAAGTTCTGACTTCAGGCTGCAGGAAGATATAGCTAGACACTGACCTGAGGATTTAAAAAGTGGCCCAAATGGATGACAAAACTGTATTTGACAAGAAATAGATAGATTGTGAACTAGAACCCTGGGCTAGATGTAAATCAGCCCCATCGTAGCCATGATTATACTTAATCAAACTTTGCGAGGGCTTAGCATTACCAGCCCCTGGTCACATTCTTATTCTGCAACGGCAAAAATGTAAATGTACTGCATTTAAACTAACAAAACTTGACCTCCTAATAATCTCAAGCGAATCATGTCAAGTCAAGTAGGTTTATTGTCATTTCAGCCATATATACAGAACACAGTGAAATGAAACAATGTTCCTCCAGGACTATGGTGCAGAACAACAACAAAAACAGAAACACCAGAAGACAACACAAGTGCAGACAGGAGAAAATACACGGAGTGCAAAGAAAACAGGAGAGAGAGTGCAAGACAAAACACCAGCAACAAGACAACAGGACAAGCCAACATTTAGTGCAGTTAGTGCAAATACAATATTATGACAGAAACTGTATTCTAGTAGTGGAGTCGCTAAATGTACAAAAATGCAGAATGAAAACAATAAATAATTGTGCAAATAATAGCAGAAGCAGGACAGAGGGTTTGCAGTATATAGTATATCAGTTGAGGGATGTGTGTGTGTGTGTGTGTGTGTGTGTGTGTGTGTGTGTGCGCATGTGCGTGGGTGTGGGTGGTACAGTTTATGATTCAGTTCTGATTGAGAAGTCTGATGACCTGAGGGAAGAAAGTGCTCAAAAATTGCCTCACCAAAGACAAGAGAGACTTCAAAAACAGACTGCACTCATTCCTAAGTGGGGCTTCAAGTAAATAATCCGTTCAAATGCTTCGGCACATCTCATTAGAGGAGGCTGAGGAATTCTGGCAATTTCTATTTCAATATTTTTTGTATCAATTCTAGCAACAATCAGAGTGCAGAGAAACATGCCCTTTTCTGTCCAAAAACCAGAGCCGAGACCCACTCTTCAGTTCAGACTACACCACACCCAAAGTCTTCATCAGAAATGCAGCGAAATTACTTTTTTAATATAGTACCACTCTACACAAGATCAAGCTCATCAAGTAAAACTGTATATCCCATCCACCAACTGTTATCACACCCAGCCCTCAGGAGTTTAATAAATGTGCTTCTTTTTTTTTTTTTTTTTCTCACACTCTCCGTCTCATTATGATGGCAGGAGAGATTTATGGTTGCTGAGCTGAGATCAGTTTCAGGGTTAGAATGAAATATTTATGATTGCTGAGCTGATCTGAACCTTCTATCAGTTTTGTTTCAAATGTTTGGATAGGATAAAGGTACCTTAATGTTTATGATTGCTGATCTGAGGCCAGTTACCAGGTTTGTCTTGTAGAATTGGGGTGGGATCAGAGACACTGAAAAGGAGGAGAAGGCACACCCCTTGAAAAATGAATGGAAAACTCATAATGCTCAACATGGCATTGCCTTAACAGAAACAGACTGTCACTGTGCTGGGAAAGCCAGCTCTATTCGTGGAGATGATATGTAAATGGGCAGTAGCCACAACAAAGTGAAAAAAAAACCACACACACACATATTTTGTGCATCGTTTGATTTGTTAGAAGTTTGTCAGATTTTTCCTGTTATTTCAAAGCTGTCTGTGAACGTTACTGTGGCTTTTAGTTTCAGGTTTGTAGGTCTCTCACCCTTCAAAGAGAGGGGCCTGGTCTTTGATTGATCAACTGGAAATAATTGCCCAGAGGACATTGCCAAGATGGCCACAGAGTGGACAGGAGCTTGACAGGATGAAACCGACCTAATATTTATGAATGCTGAGCTGAACACAGTTTTCAAATTTTGTCTTGTGGACTTTGGGCAAGACGAGACATGATCAAAGATTTATGAGCAGGGCCGAAGGACTGTTTCTACCTGCAGGCCATCAGAATCTAGAATAAACAGTGACCTTCCCACTTTTTAAGACTGAGCATATACACAGAATACTGACATATTGATCTTATTTATCATGCACCACGCATACTACTTGATCTGATTTAATTATAAATGTTCTCAAACTTTAATGCTACTTCATACTGCTGCTTCATTTTCATACTCTCCTACATCTATTTAGGACTATTCAGACACTACTACTAGTGCACTTTACTTACATACTGGTTACAGATACATCTATGTATACCACACATACTAATATAATTCCACCTAACATATATAGTACATAATCCCCACCCCTTCTGTTTTTGTATTGCACATTTGAGTACCCAAGCAAGCATTTTCATGTAAAACAGTCACTGACATTTTGTGCACATGACAAATAAACCTCTGATTTGAGGTAAAGGGTTTGTCCTGTAAATTTTGGGCAGTCTTTTCTAATGTTTCTTATTGATGGCTTTCATACAACCCAGCTGCTACGAGACAAGACTGGTCTAATCTTGTCTTGTAGCATTTGAGTCGGATTAAACTGACTCAAGATCAGTCCTATAGGTTAATTGTCTACTTGCTCTCATTCCCCTTCTGCTCCTGCGACGTTCGCAGGAGGGTGTAAACCTGTCTGACAGAGTGCCAAGATGTTGGCTGGAGGTGGAGGTCCCGTGGTTAGACTGATCTAAGGTCAGGTGTGCTCTTACACTCCTAAAGCTAATTAGAACAACAGCCACAGAAGGCTGATCTTGGATCGGCGTGAAAGGGCAGATTGGTCCCCCGCTGCGAGCCGTTGTTCTCTGTAAATGTCGCGGCGGCTCTCCCTCTCGCTGCTCTCTTTGCCAAGTCGAGCTTCCGCGCTGCAGCGGTCCGGCTTGCCACACGCTGCTTATTCCGAGGGCGCAAAAGGCCGCCAGCATCAGTCAGCGGTGGGGAACAAAAGCAGGGGCGCAGACACACGTCTACTGCATCCTGAACCCCTGCTGAACCCGACACAGGGTCTTTTTTAGAGAGAAAAGGGCTCTGGCTGTGCGCAGAAAAGGCCAGGAAAGAACCAAGGAGTGAGGAAGCATTGGGAATCCATCGTCTCGGAGGTGAGGATGCTGAAAACATGTCATCTCCAATAGTCATCAACAGAATTCAGAGACAAGGTAAATGTGTGAACGCGCTTGGAGATGGGAGCATACCAGCTACAAGCATGGAGCCTCATCCCACAAACTCATATATAAAATTCGCACACATGACTATTAACAAATCAATGTGCTGTAGTCAGATGAAAAAAAAAAAAGTATTCAGCTCATCATATTTTCAGCTCATCATATTTAGGGAAAAGAGGGTTGGTGTGTGATCCCAAGAACATCATACCCTGAGCAACCCAATCTGACGAGTTTTCGTGCAGCCATCACGAAATACAATTTAATCAAAATTTGTGCTCCGATCACAATTAAGGACTTTTTCGTGCTAGGACGACGCTTCACTTTTTCGTGCTGAGGCAACGCTACACTACCGAAGTATTTTCATGTGCACTGCGTTAAATCACCAGTATCTGCGCTAACTGGTGACTCTTACGGTTAGGTTAAGGT
>JBBIGA010000083.1:22318605-22333436 GCA_037576975.1 Alestes dentex | reverse complement strand
ACACACACACACACACACACACACACATATATATATATATATACACATATATATATATATATATATATATACACACATATATATACACATATATATACATATATACACATATATACACATATATATACATATATATACACATATATATATACATATATATATACATACACATATATACATATATATATATACACATTACACTCCAAAACTACTTCCCTTCCTTCCATTCTCTCTAGAAACGTTCAGCTTTCAGCGACGTGTCCGACCAACAAGCAAAACATTTATGAAAATACACCAGTTCATATTTGACCGGAGATGACAAAAACAAAAGTGAGCCAACCAAGCCTTTTTGTTCACAAGATAAAAGACGTTTCATGAAAATGGGTAAAAGAATCGAATGTTTAATGAATGAAGATCATGCTCACCAAGCCAGCAATGGGTGTGGAAAGCCTGTTCACTCTCTTGATGATCCCTGGCTTGAGCTTGTTGATCAGACTGTGCATGACAGAAGAATATGAACGTCTTCACATAAAGCAACTCCACTTACACACCAATTTATGTCACGACGGACCATGTTGCTGGTCTTTTATTAGATGTGTTGACACCACACTCACGTATCACACGCTAGTAATTGTCAGTACCGCACAAATTATACTGGAGGGCAGAAACATGTGTGATGGGTGAATGTAGGCTTTTGAGACTGCATGCAATATACAGTCATCTGACTACAACCCTTGACAATAATAAAGGGGCAAGCAGGACCAGCAATACCTCCCAAAAGAGTAAAGTAAAGTAAAGTGGCCCCTTATAGTCACAGGCGAACACAGCACACAGTGTGAACAGTGTGAAATTCTTTCTCAGCATTTAACCCATTCATCAAGCAGGGGGCTGCCACCAGTGAGGGGCGCCCGGGGAGCAGTGTGTGGGGACGGTACCTTACTCAAGGGAACCTCAGTGAGGACACTAACAGTGCTGGGATTCGAACCCACAACCTTCTGATTGCTGGGGCAACTCCCTAACCACTAGACCACCATATGCCGCACAAAAAGGGAAAAAAAAACAAAACAAAACAAAAACAAAAAAACTTAGAACCACTGTTTTTCTTTCACTCTCACTTAGAGATTGCTAAAATATAAAGTGCAATACAAATAAAATCTATTATTATTATTATTATTATCATTAATACCTAAAAACTTAAGCTACCTCTGTTTGGCACAGCTTGGTGAAAAGGGTACTTTTGCAGCCTATACGTTGCTTCTTGTTGAAATAATACATTTGCCTAAAAGAATAAATGTTTTCCTGTAGGCTATTGCACTGTAGCCTAATATTGTTATTTGGGGGATTAATTAAATTTTAAGGTTTAAACAACTTTGATGGAACCACAACATGGGCCGCTATATGCTGTTCTAAAGACAAACAACACAGACAAGGGTGATCTAGGATATGGACAGAGACGCATGTTTTTCTTTTTTTTTTTTATAGTCCCATATAAACCTTTCTACAGCTGTTCTGATGAGTTAAGGAAATTATGTGATCATAAAATACTTTGGTCATAACAACGAAGGCCTGTATTTAACTGCATTGTAAAGACCCACTAATAAATGTGTTTGAACATACTGACACCTATGAGGTTGGATCATTTAGACACCGTTGGATATTTAAACACACTCACTCGCACAACAACACTCCATTCTCCAGAGCAGATCGGAAGTTATTACTCCCAAACCTCTTCCCGGTCACTTCCTGGAAAAGAAACAGTAAAAAAAAAATGTAAAAATGGTCAAAATTAAGATGGTAATAAGATGGAAAACACAACCTACACAAACAACCACTGAACCTCAAGAACACACATTCAGACCACTTTTACACACACAGGAATCAACTGAGACTCCCTCACACATAATTTGATAGTGAGTAAATAGCAAGAACAGGAGCTCTCGTTAATAAGAAGCAGCTCGGTTCTTCTCAACAGTTTTCTGAAACTGCATCTGCATTAAAGTGTAAATGTCCATTTGTCACACATGAAAACCCCACAGCACAGCACAGCACTCAATGTGAAATTCTTTCTCTGTATTTCACCCGAGTGAAGCAATGAGCCGCCAGGAACACAGCACCCGGGGAGCAGTGTGTGGAGGCCTAGTGGGTAGGATACTCGCCTCTGGACCAAGAGGTCATGGGTTCGAATCCAACCTTCAGCATCCCACCATGGGTTCCTTAACCCCAAGTTGCTCCAGGGAGACTGCCCCCTGTAGTTAGAGAATGGGATTCAAACCCATAACCTTCCAATCACAGGGGCAACTCCCCGGCCACCAGCTTGTCCACATTAAACCACCAAAAAGATTTTAAGACTTCATTCATTAAATACAAAGTATAAGCGAAACAGAGGAGTCACTAGGGATGGAACAGAAATCGTCCTAAAATTTGAATATCCGTATGAGGCTTAAGGTTACACTAATCTCATCGATATGTATTAGATCAGAGTGTACCTGTGATGTGTGGGCTTTGTCATCTTTAAAGCTTCTCTTTAACATTAAGCATCATACAGAAACGGCAGGCTCCTGATTCACTCTAATATCTATTGCAATGATAGAATGTGGTCAGGGTCGCATAAACAAAATTAAAATACAATTTAAAAATTCCAGCCACTGTTTCCAGAGTGTCCGTTTGAGACAAACAGAAATTACCTTATATCAATTTATTTTGCATATCACTTTATATCTTTATATCACATGAATTTATATCAAATATTACACAAATATGAATTGTTAAAGCCTCTCCAGTAAAGTGAATCTGCAGAGAAAGACGAAACGTTTGTCTCAGCAGCGACATTGTGCAATACATTCAAATGAGCGTCCTACCCAAGCACAATTTCTTCTGAGTGTAATACAAGCATCCTGACCAGTTTCAAACTGGGTTCCTACCAATGCACTTTCACAATCCACGTTAATAATTGTGGTCAAGGTAACGCACGCCTGATGTCACATCAAGTATCTTTAATCGCATGGTGAGGCATATCGCAATGTGACGTCTTATCCACAGCATACAGAAACGCACCAATAATGATGCAGCACTACACATTTACAACAGCATTCACATCCACTCAGCCTTCCCACACGAACGGATCTGCAACTGAAACGAAAGCAATCAGATGAGCGCTATAGAGAGACCTGCTGCTCCGAGTCCATTTTCTCCAACCTACCACTCAAGCCCTGCTTAAATTAACCCTTGTACAGCGGACGACCTCAAAAGCCCCCGGATGACAAGGCCGCGCAAACAAACCCCATTAGGCCACCACAAATGTGTAGTGTTTGAAAAATGAAGTGCCCAAGCAAGCAGGCATCCGACCACCAGCCACACAGTAGACTGGGCATTAACTGGCATTAGGCAGGCACACAAGGGAGCCCTGCTGCGGGACGCAGCTCTGGAGGCCTTTGTGCTCTGATTGAGGGGCACTGAGGCGTCCGTGCCCAGATCTTGTGCCCTCTCTCATCAGCTTGTTTAGGCACATGGAATGTAGCCCTGTTAATGACCCGCTCTCCACCACCAGGAGGTGGCCGAGCTCAAAGAGGTGCTATGATGAGAGCAATAAAAGGATTATCCGAAACGGTGAAAAGACCATGCTTCAGGAGCATGAATGTTTTCTTTCATTAGGGCCACAGCCAAGTACTCAGCTGACATGTCCATGTTATTTTCTGTTTCGCTGATATATAATGAGGGTTGAACAGTGTGTAGTGTCCTGTTTAGCCTAAGACAGAAAGAGCTGTAGTAAAATTAGATCTGTGTGAGTGTGTGTTTGTGTGTGTATACACACACACACACACACACACACACACACACACACACACACACACACACACACATATATATACATATTACATTTACATTTACAAACATATTACATTTATATATTCATACACATATATACATACACACATATATACTGTATGTACACATACACACACACACACACACACACACACACACATGTATAAACAAGAAACATAACTTGACATTAGATGAAATCATAAATACTTTGCAAGCTTGTATGTCAACTAAACAAGGTAAACCAGCTGGGATATTGGAGGACATAATGAACATTTTAACGTTAAAATAAACTTCAAAAGCAGCACAGCGAGACAACACACCATGGAGGGAGAGAAAAAGGAAACGCCATCACTTTTGTGCAGGAAATTGTGGTTTAAGTCATAGCAACCCGAACACAACCTGTTCTGGTTACTACAGAAACAACCAACTGGTACGAAAACTTCTCAAACGTTTTTTGTTTTTTTTTTTATTAAGCGAATTAAAAACATAAGCTGCATATCAGATGCTTTGCACAGTTACCACAAAAGACGACCGGTCATAAACTTCAGATAGCAGAACAAGTGTCTGGTTCAACGGGAAATAAAGACCTTTACTTATGTCAATGCATTACATCATTATTCTGAACGATTAGAATTGCCACACAGCCATAAACCCATAAAACTCAGTGCACGTTCAATGCAGGCACTTGTGCATATGCATTTGCCCGGTGATGCATTATCAGAACTAAACCACAAGGCAAATGGTTTCGTCTGGACATGGATCAACCGCATTCATCTCTTTGCAAATATGCTGTTACTTCCTCTAGCGCATGTTGATCTTGTCCTACACGGCGAGAACACAGGAGACCACAGGTGGAAGAAACTACACTGACTAGGCTAGTACTACGTTAACAAATATCGGAAGGATGTGAAACTGAGAACCCACTGCACTGAACAAAGTTCAGGTCTCCTCAAAGCTTGACCAGCACATCTAATCCAGATCTCTAGCTAAGAAACCAACACCTTTAGGAGCTTGGCTGGCAGTACTGGTCAAGCCCAAATTAAACCTGAAATAATGCAGGGCAGCAGGTTCTCAGGATCACATCCTTGTATTAAAACTGATGTTTGTTAACATGCTAGTAGGCTAGTCAGTGCAGTGTTTTTCCTTTCTCCTGTGAAACACCCACCACATCTAATCCGGTTCTCCAGTTAAATAAAAACAAGCACTTCTTCAGGAGCGTGATTAGAGACTGGCTAAGCTCAAATAAAACCTGAAATGGTCCAAGGTGGCAAGTTTACAGGATCCCATCGTTCTGTCACTGCTGATGGTTGTTAACATGGCAGTAGACTAGCCAGTTTCTTTCCTTCCCCCTGTGGTCCACCAGCACATCTAAATCAGGTTCGCCAACTAATCAACAAGCAATTTAGAAGTTTGATTGGGAGTACTGGTCTAACTCAAATTAAACCTGAAACTGCTCAGGGCAGTGGGTTCTCAGGATCATACCCTTCTGTCGAAGCTGATGCTTGTTAACGTCTTAGAAGCCTCGTCAGTTTCTTTCCTTCCACCTGTGGTCCACCAACACTTTAGGAGCTGGAATAGGTGTACTGGGATCAAGCACTGGATCTGCAGGAGTACAGAAACCACTGAAAGCTCACACTCACCTCAACCCAGCGTTGAGCTTCACCAAAGGCCACCTCACAGCTGAGCGTTGACTGCTCCCTCCACTCCATCTCCAAACTCTTCTCAGTGTCTCTGTGAAGCTGAACACCTTTTTAGCTTCTCAGGGTGAGCACCTAGACCCCTTTCTTCACTAAAAGCACCTGGAAAGTACAGCGACAAAGTTTCTCTTGCACACACACTCTAACCATCCTTCACATTACTGCTGTCTGTGCAGCAAAACATTAAAGCAGGGCTACTCTATGACACAAGATCGTTATTAGTTTTTAATCTAAGTTTCATCTGAAACTTCTTCCCAAGTCCTCATTCCAACGCTGAGGCATGTGCCCCCCTCACCTCAAAGAACACCTTGATCCTGCTGCCAAAACACCCTGGTTCACGTCCCTTCACTTCTTCTCCTCCTCCTGGCAGCTGTGACCAGTCCACCCAACGTGTCAGTGCACAGTCCACCTTCCCTGTGACCCGAAAACAAGAGTTTAGAAAAGTGATCGAATAAATACCAGCAGGTTGGGCTTCAAACTGCAGCCTGAGTGAAGGAGCTATAACAGAGAGGTCACGCCCTCTAGTGATAAGAGACTATCCAGGGACCACGTTCATTCAGAGTGTACCACCATCCGCTACCAGTAGATGTCGCCAAACACACACTTTTGAGAAGGGACGGATCCAATAATGTGATGGAAGTCAGTTTTAATGAAAGAAGAAATTTCACAGTGTGAACAGTGTGAAATTCGTTCTCTGCATTTAACCCATTCACTTAGTGAAGCAGCAGGCAGCCAGCAACCGGGGAGCAGCGCGTGGGGATGGAATCATGCTCGAGGGTACCTCAGTGGTGCCAATGGAAGTCCTGTGTTTCAAATCTACACTCTGTCGTTTGCGTAGGGGGCAACTTCCTAACCCCCAGCTGCCCCAATAACCTACATACTACTATTTTCTTTTTATTATTTTCCTCTGTGTTCCACTTATAATGTGTGTGTGTTGAATGTCTACTATTTGTGTGCAGTCATAATTCTTTTTTACACCACAAACAACCTCTCTTTATCCCTTATTTAAACAGACTGTTTATGTTAGTGTCTTTAAGACTGATATACAGTATATCAAAAGTATTGGGACACCTGTTTTTCAGGGTTTGGGACCTTCCAGTGAAGGTCAATCTTAATGCTTCAGCAGACCAAGACATTTTGGACAACGCCATGCTTCCAACTTTGTGGACACGGTTTGGGGAAGAACCTTTTCTATTCCAGCATGACTGTGTCCCAGTACACAAATCAAGCTCCATAAAGACATGGCTGTATGAGTTCAGTGTGGAAGAACTTGACTGGTCCACGCAGAGCCTTGACCTCAACCCCATCCCGCACCTTTATGGAGACCTGGAACAGAGATTGTGAGCCAGACCTTCTCGTCTAATATCAGTGTCTGACCTCATAATTGCTCTACAGAATGAATGGACACAAATTCCCACAGAAACACTCCAAAATCTTGTGGAAAGTCTATGTATTTGAATGCAATGCCATTAAAGTCCGTGTCCATATAGAGTATGTAACTGAGCCCAGTTCTGACAGGCTGCCGTCCCATCTTCTATGTAAATGGCTGGGTCTGAACTCTTGTAGGCAGAAATATGCAAAAGTGTTGGTGACATCACAAATTGAAAACAGGCTGTTTAAGCAGCTTAGTTTCCATAAATGGTCTGCATGGACTAGGGACTGTGCATTTCGCTCATTAGTTCTGCTATATCTGAGATATTAGCTAATTTTATTCTTAAATAAGTCAAGTAGGTGTTTATTGTCATTTGAGCCATATACATTACCAGTCAGATGTTTTTGCACACTATAGGACTTTACCACTTATCCATTTATTTCATAAACTGTAGGTTTGTATTATTGTTAAGCACTGGAAAGCTGCTGAGTGAACAACTATAAATGAAAATCCGTAAAATAAATCAAGTTTCCTTTGTAACATGGATAGAAAATGTATTTTGACCTCCATTTGACTTTAAATTCCCTCATTAACTGTTTCATCACACTGGCTGTCACTTAATAGCTAATTAAATATGTTGATCCACATTATAATTATATTAGGTGGCGTTTTGTTGATCAGTGGTCAAGACTACAAATATGACATTTTCTAGCTAATAACGGTACTCAAATGATGAACATTCTGTAAATGTATTTGTTAGCAAAGAATACTGAGTGTATTTTTATTCAGTATTAAGTGAGCAAAATTCAAATGTGGGAAATCTCAGTGTGTGCCAACGGTATTGACAGGAAGTGTATGCAAATGAGTTAGTCTTTGTGACATCACAAAAAAACCCAACAAATTCACAATGGACTGTTTGAGCAGCTTAGTTTCCATAAATGGGCTGCATGGACTGGGGAGTACACAGAGGATTACCTCGTAGTTCTTAGAATAAATTATCTTAGATAAATCAAGTAGGTTTTAATTGTGATTTCAACCACAGTCACAATACATAGTAAAATAAAACGGTGCTCCCCCAGGACCACGGTGCAACACAAAGAAAAAAAAAAAACACCACAAGACCACACAGGTGCAGAAATGACAGGCCTACAGGAGAGAGAGAGCAAGAAAACACAGTGCAATAATTTTCTGGACGAGACAACAGTCGACTGGAGCAGTAGCTGTAACAGTGTGAGCACAGCTGTGTACTGTGTATATGGCTAATTCTTTTCTATATATTTTTAATACTTTAGTTTTAACTTTTTCAAATTTCTCTATATTTGTACATTTTACTGCTGATTAAAGAGCACATTTAACTACAAGTTGTGCTCATATTACTGTGTATGTGACAAATAAGGAATCTTGAATCTTAAATCCTGAGTTGTTAAAGTGTGCAAAAAAGCACAGACTGAGATTAAATAATTGTGCAACAATGGCTAGCAGCAGCAACAGGTTTAGAAAAAAAAAGTTTACAGTATATACTATAATATTATTTACAGTGGCAGTTGGGGAGTACGTTTTCTTTGTTTACGTGAAACGGTTTAGTGTGTGTATGCTGTCAACTGGAAGAAAGGAAGCAGTTCAGTCTGTGTGTGTGTGTGTGTGTGTGTGTGTGTGTGCACAAGTGTGATGTACAGTCATTTATTCTTGGGTTCAACATGGTCTGGTTTAAGAGACCCTATTTACACAGCTTGCAGTGGAATTAGTTTCATCTTGTGCAGGATTTCCACACCAACTGAATACTTGACTTTTGTGTTGAGCAGTACCTCAGTTTTCTGAACTCTGCCCCTGGGTATGCACTGCTGTTTTTTCTGCCTCTGTACTTCAGGCTTTGACTAGTCAACTGCACCACCTAGTGGATTTATTCATTGACTGGTCTTTGCATAGCCTTGTTTGCCCACATTTCTTGCACATATATTTGAATTGTCTTTTTACTGAGTGCAATTAGGAGCAGCCTTTGATATGCTAGTATAGCTAAATGAAGCGGAACCAGCGAACGAGGCCTTAACTTGGTCAGAGATCAGTTTTCGACAGCTGGAGCAAGAACAGGAAACGCTTCACCCAGCGACAGGAAGTTCGGTAACCAGAGCTGGAGCTAAATGCAAGACTGTCTGCCCACTGGTTTCCTGTGTGACTAGCCCGCTGTCTGATAATCGCGCATACATACACACACACACACCTTGGAGCACGCATACAGACTCATGTCTGTATGACATGTCTGATAGCTGCCCCATATTCGGATCGCTGGGTGCGAACCATTTCCTCACTGTAAGCAAACATCTCTTTGCAGAACACTGGCGACAGACATCCATCTGATCACCTTAACACTGATCTCGCAACAGCTTTGTGGTTTCTTTGTTAAGAGCTTGAGACTGAGAAGCTGATCTTAGATCAACAAACGATGCACAAACACCTCATATTCCGTTTTCGCCTCCGGCCAGCAGTCAGCTCAGCCTTTCAAAACAAAAGCAGCAATGTCGGAAAAATATACGCATTACTGTTCATCAGTGTTGCAGTACGTGGTGTTACAATTCATTAGTAAAACCTAATTATCCAATTCAAAACTTGAATAAAAATGTTGTGAAATAGACCGCCTTGATAACTCGGCAGTGACTAATAGTCCACTACTTAACATTAAAACCACATGCCTAATGTTGCATACACGACCAGTCAAACGTTTTGGAACACACTGAGGTTTTTCTACATTTGCATGTTACTCATTTGATATTGCTAGGATGTTTTCCTAGCAATGTTCTTTGCTAACATCCATTTTTACAGTATGTTCACTGTCTGAGTTCCTTTATTAGCCAGAATTTTTTTAATTTTCTATTAATCACTACTGACCTACAAAAACACTGAACACAATTGTAATCACCAGATAATATAATCATCTATCACCAGACAAGCGTTCGAAATTTAACAAGCTATTAAATCCCAGCCAATGTGATGAAACTGTACACGAGTGAATTTAAATTTAAAGGACAGTCTAGAATAGAACTTTGCATGACCACATAAACAGTTAACAGGATGTCAGACATGCACTGTTGCAAATTCTTTGTTTTATCTGACAGATTTTCATTTCAGTTTGTTCCCTCAACAACTTTCCAATGCTTAGCGAGAATAGAAATCCGCAGTTTATGAAATAAATGGATAAGTGATAAAAACCTGTTGTGTGCAAAAGCTTTTGATTGGTGGTGTATGTCCCCTTATTCCCTCCAAAACCGTCATGGATTCCACAAGACCTCTGTTGTGTGATGGTAACTGCGAATCCTGTAAGTGGAGAGGTGGGACCTCCATGGGCACAATCCACAGATGCTCATTTGGAAAATTTATTTTAAGTAGTTTGATTTGAAATACTAGAGAAGTTCTAAAGAAACTTACCGAGTCACGATTGTTCACAGTGGTGGTGATAGGAACCAGATGTCTGCAGAGTTTAATGGCTCTAAGAGCTCCCTTACCTGAGATGATTACACTAAATGGTTACAAATACACTGTCTGATGTCTGGGACCAGATTGTGTGATAGTTCTGCCAAAAACTATTTGTCACAAAGATGTGTATTTCTAAACCCACTTATAAAGAAAAGGTGAATGCAGGTTATTTAAGGCAAAATAGTCCCAAAATATTTTTTATTACTGTCATTGTTACAAATTAAACATTTTGTGATGACGAAATCTGCAGGTTCAGGTTTAGGATAATAAATAACCTGGCTACATTTGCCATTTGCCATGAACAATCTCACATCAAACCATTTGACTTTCACTTAGAATGACTCTGTTCACATCCCATTCTGATTCTGAAGAGATTTTGAAAAGCCAACAGAATTCCCCATGAAAGTCTTCCTGGTTTATTAGATTACTCAATTAACTGCAGTTTATGTAATCACCGATGTAAAAGATAGTGACAGCAGTCGTTGCAGTATTGCACGTGGTTGCACAATGTGTACATTTTACATGTTGCCACTCACCAACATGTGCACATTCGGATGAAAAGGTCAGCGGCTCTGTACAGGCATATAGAGAGAGGTCAAGCTGGTTTTCGTGCAGTGCGGTTTAAACCTCTGCTTTTCAGCTCTGAGCTTTGAAAGAGATCACTTACCACAGAAAGAACTTGCAACTCTCTCTCTCTCTCTCTCTCTCTCTCTCTCTCTCTCTCTCTGGAAGAAAGGAAGCAGCTCAGTTCAGTGTGTATGTGTGTGGTGTACAGTCATTTATTCTTGAGATCAACATGATCTGGTTTAGGATACTCTATTTACACAGCTTGCAGTGGAATTAGTTTCATCTTGTGCAGTATTTCCACACCAACTGAATACAGGCGTTTTGTGTTTTGTGCTTCTGAGCTGTCCTCCTAGGTATGCACTGCTGTTTTTTCTGCCCCTGTATTTCAGGCTTTGACTTTGACCAGTCAACTGCTGCACACAGCAACACCATAGTTTTATTAGTTGACTAGTCTTTGTATGGCCTTGCTTACACACATTTTTTGCCCATACTCATCAACACATGTACATTCAGAGGTCAGTAGCTCTCTTTAGGCATATAGAGAGAGATCAGACACTGTGGTGTAAACCTCTGCTTTTCAGCTCTGAGCCTTAAAAGAAATCACTTACCACAAAAAAAGAACATCCAAAGAACTCCCTCTCTCTCTCTCTCTCTCTCTCTCTCTCTCTGTCTGTCTCTCTCAGGTGTGCTGTCATCTCATAGCACTATGGGGAGACACTTGAGAGATCTGGACTTTTTACTAATTGCTGTAACATGTGCCTCTTTTGCCCGCATAGCAAAATAACACTCAAAGCGGAAAAATATCCATGTAGCATTTGTATTCAGGTCTGTTCTGAGTCTGCCAGTGGTTCTGCTAGAGGTCATCTTTGGTTTAGATCATGCATTCACTGCCCCGTCAGAACTGTGAGGACATCTTGCCTTCTTCTGGAAGGTTTCATTTCATAGTCATTTTTCAAAACATCTCCAAAGCCCATCCTGTTGTTTAATCAGTGTCTTCTATGGTTGAAAGGGTATGACGAGATGGTTTTCTAAACTGTTGTTAAAGAAAAAAAACTCAATTTCCATTTACTTTTTAAAAACAAAATTTACAATGGATCTATGATTACCGGATCCATACAGTGCATATATGGAAATGATGCAGGAAAATTTATTGACATGAATTGTACCTGTGATGTCACAAAAATGAATGTATTTACATACATCTGCCTGTTCGGTTAACAGCAGGCTGGCGTCCAGAACCAGTCCATCAATATTTTCTGATTCCTAAAACTGTATGAGACAGCCTGTACCTAGTTTCGATGTCTCATACATGTGCCTAAGCGGATCTTCACTGTGGGCCCAAGAAGACTATCCATCACACTCCTGACTTCCTGTTAAGGTTTTCCTCAGAAGTGGTCATATTGCCAGTGGTTTGGCTGGAGTCGACTGTGGAGAACATGGTTTTAGCATTTGTCACAGTAACATTATGGTATTTTACGTGGGTGGGGTTGTTAGCCCCAGGCCCAACTCCCAACCTGGAGGGCCAGGTGCTTTTCATCTGGCCTCTGCTCTGAAACCTCAAAAGTCAAAGTCCAAGTAAACTTTATTATCATCTCAGCTAAATACGTGTACACAGTGAGACGAGACGGCGTGGCTCCAGATTTTACAGAGTGCAAAAAGACACATTGAATACACATTTATGAATGAAACATAAATGTCTCCAAACTAGAAGTAAACATGTGCAATTTTGTTCAAAGTGTATTTTTAAAATTCCAAAATAGAGCAAATGTTGCATCAGCAGTCAAGTGGGAATCAGAATGTTATATTGTAACTATGAGTGTAATTATTAATGTAAGGATAAATCCTTACAAAGTGGAGGCTCCAATGTAACTATATACTTCCATTCACTTTATTTCACATTTTATTGATATATATATATATATATATATAATACTTAATTTAAATGTACTATGTATGGTGGTGTATGTGTCAAATACAATTTGAATTTGAATAAAATGTACATTTGAATTTTGAATTTAAATATTTATATAACATAAATTATTTATATCACACATAAGCATCATACAAAAGTTTATACGACATATTAGAAATACTTGAGGCCAGCATGCTCAATTGTATTCGTCACATCTATTTTCTCTCCAGTCTTTCTTTACGTAAAACCCATTCCCAGTGGTCAGGCTTAATTAATCTAGGTTAATCAAGTTATTTGTATTTAATGGCGCAAGCAGCTAAGGGGGGAATTTCACTGAAAGCTGGATCTAAACATTTGCAGGCTTTGAATCAATGTCACCATTGTTGTTGCATTCCTGGACTCCGAGACCACGCTCCTTCAAGGCCAAACGAATCTATACCGAGTTCCTGTAAGTCACAGAGGCATCTGAGATTCGAGGCCGTATTTATTAAAGGTGTTTTGGAGCTTCAGCAGACAGAACCAATCCCTCGCTTTGTTTTCCCGCATGTGGTTTTGTAGCCAGGGGGAGTCGTGACTTCAGTCTCTTGTGAGAGAAGAGTGACAAAATGAATATCGATGGCCGAATAAATAAATGAGTGCGTTTGCGTGAATGAGCGCTGTGGACTTGCGTCAGAGGCATTTGGTCAGTAAACAATGAAGTCTGAGGCCACTGCCAACAAAATAAACATCTGGTCAGAGCTGCCGGCCAGCTTTGTACTGTACACAGATTTACAGGAGTGCTATGTCTCTCTCTCTCTCTCTCTCTCTCTCTCTCTTTCTCTCTATTCCATTTCATGGCTGCCAATAATGCTGAGGGAGCTCAGCGCATTATTTTTATCGCTATTTATCATTCTTTATTTCTATTCCTTCTGTCCACTCTTGACTTGAGGAACAGTCCAGCAAAACTGTAAATTTACAGCACTACCCCAAAACTCCAAATGCAGTGGACATGTATGGTGAACAAAGTGGGTCATGGCAACAAGCCTAATGTCACTAACAAGTGATGGAAGCTTGCAATCGTGGTCAAAAGTTTGAACACCCCCAGCCAACTGACACATTTTGCTGACATAAATACACATCCTCCACAAAGAGCGCACTGACAAATGGCATTTCCTACTAATTTCAGCGCACGCTGTCTATTTATTTGCTGAGGTTAATATGCTGGGAAAAGGTGAAACAATGAATGTAATGTGTCATAACGTTTGCACAGGATTGATTTTTGCCATTGTGTTACATTCATTGAACTGATGTGAAATGTGAGGATGAAAATCAGCAAAGCTTGTAATTGGTCAGAGGTGCCAAAACTTTTGCATAGCAGTGCCATCAATAGTGGCTGTTTATCCATTTTTCTTTTTTTGCACATTGCAGGGGTTTTTTTTTCCATTTAGCTATTTATTTCATAAACTTCAGATTTTTATTCATGTTAAGCACTGGAGAGATGTTGAGTGGACAACTATAAATGAAACTATGTCAAATAAAACACATTTCCTTGTTTTTGCGTGTCTGACATCCTAGTAACTGGTTGTGTGGTGATGCAGAGCCAAATTCTAGATTGTTCTTTAACTTTAAATGCAATGATGAACTGTTTCATCCCATTTGCTGTCATTTAGTAGCTAAATATCTAACATTTGTCTGGTGACCCCCATTATAATTATGAATATATTAGGTGGCTTTTTGAAGGTCAGTAGTGGTGAATAAAATATGACTCATGGTACTCAGATGGTGAACATTGTGTGTATGTTTAGTGAATACTAAGTGTGTGCTGAAACTTTTGACTGTGGGTGTGGTCTCTGTGGGAGTTTCTGATCAATCTTTACACCAAACTGGTCTTCTTTGTTACCAATATTTCATACAATGTCTGAAAGCAAGTCTATTTGAGGTTACTGGACACCTCAACAACAAGTGTGATGCAAGTGTGTAATATATATCACACTTGTTGTTGGTATATATA
>JBBIGA010000083.1:22292163-22304628 GCA_037576975.1 Alestes dentex | reverse complement strand
GAGATCGATAATGCACATTCTGTTTGGCACGAAAACCCAAGTGAATCACACACACACACACATGCACACACACACACACACACACACACACACACACACACACACATGACTCACCGACCTACAGAAAGCAGGGTGGTTTGTGTACGGGAAATAGGGGCTCTCCCCGGTGACTGCCAGGCCCATTAAGCAGAGCTCTGGAAAGAGCTGGAGCCCGGAACGCCAGGACATGGCTAGCGGATGCATTTCCTGTGGCCAAACTTTGACCCTATGACTCCCAGAGACCCCCTGGTGGGGCCTGACCCCGCTGTAGGGGAGCAGGGGATGGGAGAGGACGGGTGCGGTTCCACTGGTTTAAAGTCTGTCACTGATCAACAGCTGTGTTCTGCCGTGTTAGCATGTGGCTTCAGTATGTACATGTGACTTTGAGGTTCCTCTCCTTGATGTCTCGCTTTCTCTCACTCGCACACAAAAACAATCTTAAAAGCACCCCCTTTCTCTATTTATATGTACGTATACAAACACACATACACACACACACATATTTAATACATTCTATATACACACTCAGATGGCTTTACTGGAATGAACTGTAAACAACAAAAAACAGTTTTAAAGAAAAAAATAATTTTCCTTGCATTTTATGACATTTGTGTGGGTTTGTGAGTGGCTGTCCTGTCTTGTGCCTCGTAGGTAAATGTGCAAATGTGTCATTTTTGTGATGTCACAAAAACAGTGACGGGCTGGGGTGGACTGTGTGGACTCGGGAGCGAATGATAGGTTTCGCAGCTGTGTTACATACTACATCAAACTTCACCTAAAAAAGTGTAGGGCATAAAAAAACCCTCATTCTTCTGTTTCTCCTTCTCTTGTTCTCTCTTTCCCCATGTATCTTTTTCAGCCTCTAGATTCTAGATGCAGTTTTCAATTGGCATGAAGCGTAATTAACAGCTAGAGCCAAAGTAATGAAAGAAATGCCTAATGGTAATAGTGACAGTAATATTGAAGAAAAAACTAAATATCATCTACCTCATTTCTCTCTCTCTCTCTCTCTCTCTCTTTCTCTCACTCACTCACTCTCTCTCTCTCTCTCTCTTCCCTTATATTCTCTCGCTTTCTCTGCAGTTGCAGCTGCAGATTTTCCAGCAGAGCAGAGGGCAGGAGGGAGAATAACAATCCTTGCCCAGTCCTGTAAGATTGCATGTGTGTGCGTGTGGGGTGTTTGGAGGCAAACACAGCTGCCTGAGTCGTTACAAGCAGAAGCTCAGTAACACTTAGCTAGGACAAGGCGAAAGACAGTATAGTAACTTCTGCTGAAGTGAAGTGAGGTGACACCCAAGGCGATACAGAATGTGTTCCTTACTTGCATACTTTTTTTGCTTGTTTCACTTCCAGACTTGTAGAACATAATGCATTATGTTTACCTGCCATTTCTATTTAAAATATGGTGCATTTAAACAGTTCTGTCCTTCGGTCTAGTTACTTTGGACATTTTTAGCTATTATTTCATATTTTATTCATGTTTTTTCATGCTCTACATTCTTGAATCAAACAAATCAAGTTTTTCAGTGCTTGGCCCCCTAAATCTCTCTCCTTCCTGTTATTCGTATCCCCCCTCCCCTTCTCTCAAAGAAGTGTGCTTTTTTTCCTTCTTGTGTTTTCACCTCTTCAGCGTGTCCTTCTGGTCAAGTTCTGCTTTCGAGCCGTGATGTACGGTCTCCTAGCGGTTTAGCTAGTGGTCACGCTAGTTAGCATGCTTGGTCACTGGCACTCTCAGTGCTGCACGAGTGTTTTCTGGCACGGCTTTAGAGGAAGCCCAGGCTTTCCCACAATGCCGAGGACAGCTGGGGAGGGCCAGCCATTGCCCCCCGGGCCTGCGGGTCCTGGTGGGAATGCGCACAGATCTCTTCCAGCTGTGCTAGCACACCAGGCGTTAGCACCTTTTGGTCGTTTATGGTTGTGCACATGAGAAAATATCTGTCGCAGATAGCAGATCTGTCTGTAAGCAGAGATTCTTAAGCAGAAGCCTATCTGTACGTAGAGGTCTAAGCAGCTGGCCAACTACAAGGTGAGCAATTACGTTAAGTAGGCTGCGGTAAGCAATGGTGCGTTCCTCTCCAAACAGATGAAGTCTAGCGCTGGGCCTTAATGGAAAACTGCTATTAACGGTAATTAATTAGAGTCCTCGTGCTGGCTGCCCTGTTCCACAAGGGAGGCATTCCATATGCAGCCACGGTAGTTAATGATCTTGTTTGTTTTGTCGCCATTTCATCGGTTGAGGTCATGTTTTTGGCAAGGTGTCACTGGCTTGGCATGCAGCGCGATATCAAAGCTAATAATCCTCAGGTGGCCGATAAACGCTCACGCCACGTCTCGGCAAATCTTTCGTGCTTTACGAGCACCTTCACTCCATCGGGTTTTTTCACCGGCTCCTCGCGGCCTTGCGCAATATTGCCAAACAGCGACGGCCTTCGCTTATTGCGCAATCCCAGGCCCCCTGATAATAAACAGTTCGCGAGCATGCGGTTCAATAGTTCAAGTCAAATTGCACACATCTGTCTGAGCTCGTCCAAGGGAACACTAAAGAGGCAGCTTCAGATCTTTCTGGCATGCGCTCCTCATGCACAGCAGCACCAGCAGATCCAGTCTGGGACCGAGAGGCCGAGAGGGAGAATGGGCTTGTCAACCTGAGATCACTCTCTGACAGCCCGAATCACTGATCTTGCCTTTGTAAGATAAACCTCAAAAAAACAAACAAACAAAAAAAAAAAACGCTCTTAGAAGAGGGCATGAACTCTTGTGACATGCGACAAGATGCCAGGCACACAACTGATGACAAAATTACAAACAGGGAAGAGGAACGAAATAAAAGAGAGAGAGAGAGAGAGAGAGAGAGAGAGAGAGAGAGAGAGTTAAAAATGCTGTTGCTGTTCATGGTTTCGTTCGACCAACAGTGTGACAGGAAAGACAGCTTGTGACATTTTTTTTTCACTCCTCTGAGTGCACTTGCATGTGTCAGTCTGGAACACATCCTGTCAGCTCTGATTAGTCTATTGTTAAAGAGAAAAGACATTTGTCTTATTGGATCGACTCCGTTTTCCACTATGCTTGAAAGACAGCCAGCAACTTCTAACAGCCTCTTCCATACCTCCGTATTCCATGAGGCTTGACCCACGGTCAGACAGGGTTGTAGGGGGTCGGGGTGTCTACTGCAGACAGATAGAAGCTGAGGTGTTCAGGCCATACACTAAATCAATGACAGATGTGTGAAGGAGTGTGTTTTGGCTAGCTCTGAGGGAGCGTGGGGAAAACGGTGGAGAAAAAGTGCAGAAGCTTCCTTTCTGAAGCAAGCTGCAGGAGGTATCCTTCCTTGTAGGAATAGTATTGATAACTGTTTTCAACTGTAAAACAGAAAAAAAGCTCTGTATAAAGTCTGTATTATAACACATGAGTATAGTCTCTGTTTGTTTATTGTTGTATTTTTAATCAGTCACCCATTTTATAGTGCCAAGATATCCACAATATTCTCATGCAACTTGCAATTATTACACTATACAGGTTGGGTAACCTAAAGAGATGAATTCATACCACTGCAAGTCTTGCACTGTGTCTTAAGGAGCAGACACACAAAACCAGCATTCAAGAACTACCTCCTAACCCAAGGCCAACTGATGACCGTCTTCCATCTGTTCGCTGTCGCCTCACGTCTTCTGTGAAAAGTCAGACTTGAACACACTGCAAAGGCTACAGCTGATGGCTGACTACATGAAAGGAAACTTCTCTCCAAGTCTTAAAAGAAAACCTGGAAGGCTCACAAAGCTCTAGGCTAATCAACTCGGCTAATCAACAGCTAACAGACATCTCCAGTTATATTCATAGTTAGAGTATAAATTAAAACAAAATAGCACTGACAAAGACCAACTAAAGTCAGCAGTGGAGGATATAACGGCACAAAACCTGCGGGTGACAGTTGGCACCCACTGATGACCAACAAATATCTGATAACCTGCAGTCTGCTTGGTGTGGCAGAGCTCTTAATGGAAAACTAGAAAATGCAACTAGAAAATGCATTGTGGGCTATAAAACCAGTGTTTGTAGACATTGGTTTCATGGGGGGGGGTCGCCTGCTCTTACCAAGCCTTTTGTGGAGACGGCTGAACGTGTAGCAGCATTCACGGGCTGATTAATTTTAATTCAACCACAACAAACAGTCACACGTGTCTTTTTTATATAACTGATCTGAGCTTTAGTGTCTGGAAGTCCATTTTATAAGTGTGTTTTGCTCTGTGTTTCTTCGCCTTTCCTTTTATTTGTGTTCGTCTCAGGCATCCGTACGACACTCTTTTCGTGTCAGAGGTTTGAAAGGTCTCTCGACCATGCTCTCTCTCTCTCTCTCCAACTATGTTTTAAATGTCTCTCAACCAGTTTTTAAAGCATCAATACTCGGCCCCTGATCAACCGATCACAAAGTTTTATACAAGCACACTGCAACAAATATTCACAGACATTTTGATGTTGGAGCGGTCCCAAAATTCAGCACAAGCTCTGATGCGAAGCGGGGCCGATTTTGCCTATAAAAAGAACAATAAAAATAGAACGTAAGAATTGTAGTGTGATTGCATCACATTGTTGTTACTAATACTATTATTAAATAATAATGCTTTAGGGTCCTTGACTTTCTGTCAATGATTTTCACATAATTACTGTCTAGGAACACCATCATAGGTTAAAAGTTGAGGGTGCATTTCTTGATTTCTTCGTCCTTTTTAATCCTCCATTCTGGCAGTTGTCAAATAAAATATATACTTATAGGGAAAGCTGCTCTGCAAGCGGGTAGAAAAAGCTAATAAAGTGGACCACAGCAGTATTCAATCATGACAAGTAGGGGTATCCATTTACTCGGCAACCAATCTGGAAAAGGTGTATTCAATTGCTCCTCAAATCATATGACACAGCAGGTAGCAGGGTAGCCTAGCCATACTTCTAGCAAATTACATTTGAATAAGTTCTGATGAATTTGTTAGTTCCAATAAATGATGGCAAAGAAATGAACACCAAAAAGGCCAATTCTGCCAATGATTACAATGGCCTAAACTACCAAACAAAAAATGTGATCAATTTAGAGTAAAGAAAAGAGTGAAAATCAGTGTGACTGGACAGAATTAAATTAGCCAAACGGCATGAACTGTAATGTCGACCTTGCCCTTCATCTTCCACATCAGGGCATTTTGTTGCAAAATAAATTTCATTACTAACCTGTGTACATGACACACTGTGCTACAGCACTAATTAAGAAAATGTGTTTACCTACATATAAGAACAAGGAAATTAGCCCCTGTAAAGCTAACAAAGTGGAATCAGCCCAAGGCTAACATTAGCTAGTCTTTGTACTAGCTTATGTTATCTAGATAATAAACTATGTCAGTGACTGTGATAAATAAAGGAGGGAGACTTCGGGAACAATGAAAGGATACGCTGTATTTGCTGTGCTGCAAAGTTTCAAAATAGCTAGCTTTAGCTAACAAACATCGTTTGTGTTGCTTCCTGTTGGTTGGGCACTTAGAGATGACACTGTTCAGATGCTCCTCTAAACCAGAAACTGGTCCGGAAAAAACTGGGACATATAGCTTCAGCCCTTCGGTTGTTTTTGTTCTTTTATGAGCGCAATTCCAGTTATTTCTTGGACGCAGGGCATTCTCTCTCGTAGAAAACAGACAGTGGAACAGTTCACCTCTCCCGAGTGCACACACAAACACTCTCTGAGGTTCAGCAATGTCCTGGCTCTGCCCAGCAGCAGCCCCCATCCGACTCGAGTCACCCTGCCAAGGAAAACTAGCGCCGCTGAAATGGAAAGTCTGAAGTCACTCCTGGGTTTTTTTGGCGAGGACTGATTACGCAAAGCAGGAGAATCCAGTGGGACAGGCCTGTGTTCCTGCAAGCGGATCCAGAGCGGGAAGACCGAGACATCTCTGTTATCTATCACTGACAGCAGCCCGAGGTGGCAGGGGGTCCATCCAGAGATCACTTAGGTCTCTGAGTTGGAAGACATCTATGCAACAGAATGAGTGCAGGTTAGGATAGTCTTGATCTTAGATTAGCACTCTGTAAAAATAAATTCCAGATGAGTCTGTGTCTAGGACATAAGATTTATAGCCATCTAACTCAAGCCTCTATTACCTAAACCTTACAGCAATAGTTCAGCCAGAAATCAAATTTACACTATTTTCCCTTTCCCCAAATGTAGCTGATCAGCCAAGTGGTGCTTGCTTCTTTGGTTTTGCACTGGAGCTACAAGGCTAATGAAGTTAACAAGCATTGGAGACCAACCTAAAAAGCAACATTTATTTAAGCATGATTGTGTCTTGGATATTCAGTTTCACTGAAAAATATATTATGCCAATCTTCCTAGTTGTCAATGAAAGATGCTAAGTCATGCTAAGGAATCCGTGCTAGTTTCTCTTCACTGTTATTACACTGTTACCATTTTTGAGTGATGTTCCTCCAAAACTGGTGATAGACTCAAGAGAACAGAGATATTATCCATTAACACTGTTATCTTCAAGTGAAAGAAGGGAGAGCATTTAGGAGAGGTGCACTTGGCAACTTTCGTGCAGGAGGCGCTGGGGGTAAAGCTTAAATCTAGCTATTGGCAGAACTATGGTGAAAGGAAGTCGTGCTGACCTGACTGAGGTCATGAACTCTGATGAAACCGACTGTCTCCTTCGCAAAACACTGTCCAAAAATGTTGAGTCACAGACTTCTTGTCTCTGTGCCATTTTCAGAACTCATCTGCTCTGTCTAAAAGATGTCTTGCTATGCATAGCTAATTCTTTTCTGCTGAGTTTCTCAGACAAGGATTTGGTGTAATCTTGGAATTAAAAGGGATGTTGAGAGAGAAACCCTTGTTCAGACGCCTTCGTCAGACAGAGGTTCTTCAGCACGTCAAGTCAAATGATGACCTAAGATAACTTTTTTAGTTAAAATGGATATTTTATCCATGTGGATTAATAGAACCCAGACCAGCACAATTATTCTGGGATATGTCAAGGTGTGATTTGAAATGACTTCAATGTCTAGCAATTGTATGACTGACCTGTGATCTCGTTGATCTAATAGTGTTTGGCACTTAGCTTTTATTCATTGCTAGCAGCATTAGCATATTCAGGAGAAGTATTCCTTTACACACCCTTTTTTGGGTTCGAAAGCGCTACTCACCCCCTACTGAGTGTAGACTGAAGTGAATCTACCTTGAACTCTCTTCGCTGATGCGTTGCGCCTTATTCTGAATGAGGTTGATCTTGGCCAGCTTTTTTATCACCAAAGCTTCTCCCTGGCCAAAGAAAATCTCCCCTGCCCGCATTCAGCTATTCTGCTTCAGAACAGATTGCAACCACAACCTTTCATTGATCCCAGTTACAGCCATTCACTCATTACAGCAGATCTAGTTAGTCATTAGTCTCTATTACAGTCTCAGTGTTAGTATGTTCATCCTGTAACTAATGTTGAGCATCCAATTTCTGAACTTTCCCGGTGTTTATGTATGGCGTCTACTAGTGTAGTGATTTATTGATTGTCAAGGGTGCATTCAAGCTTCACAGAAGCTGTACGAGGTGTTACAGAGACACAGCTGTCTAACATAAGGCACTCTTTATAGTCAACCAAGGTATGGCTGGTCTGGGGTAATGTAAGCCCTAAAATGTGTGCTGAAGATTTGGCGTATATTTAATATTTGACTGAATATCTGTTCAGAGGCTTTAATATTTGACTTGATGTTCTTTGTCGCATCTGCAACATATCAATTTCATGAAGGCTTTCTTACTAGTATGATCTCAAATTTTTATAACCCACGAGTTGTGGCTTAAAGTCACTCCAGTAATATAAAGTTAAATACCTTTTAGTAATTAGCTAAGTTATCTCAGATACATTATGTATATGGAAGTCTTGTGTGTATCATTTATGAAGCATCCAACAAGCCTAGTTTGTAATGTTTACCTTTGCACTTATTTAAAAATAAGTAAGTTGATTACCTCACCAGTGTTTACTTTCATGGAGTCAACCACACATGAGCAAACGGTAGACATGAAAAAACTTGTCGGTCTCGATTTCTCCATGAGCTCACCACAGTGTTTTTTAGTTTATGCTATGTTGGGCTTTTCTCAGATCGCTGTCATCTGCGAAGAACACTCAGCAAGGTATCAGTAGGAAAAACCGCAACTGTTTACAAGCCCAGTCCCAACTGGCACAGTCCTGTTCAGTGTCCCGTTTCTGATCTTGGTGATTTTGAGCAGTGAGTGATTTTGAGCTGTGTATGATTCGAGTAAAAAAGCATTTGCTGCTTGATTTGTCACTCAGCTGCAGAGTGCTTGTAATGTGAATTGAGTCTCTGTGGATAAACTAATCAGCTCTTTAATAAATGAATATGACCAATATGCTGCTCTGGCTCAAGCATAACATGAAACCCGCTCATCACACAAGTCTGTCCAACATCAAGCACCCTCAAGGTCTCTTACCCAATAGGTCTGAAAGTTCTAGACATCACCCAAGCGCAGACTTGGAGGAGGGCTGCATTAAGCAATTGCTCTGAACTTATGGATATTACATATTCAAGCCTGTGCACTGAGTAGCCTTGAATGTGTGATATGTGGATTTCTAGAGCTGCAAAAATACATATTCTACTAAACTCAGCCTGTTAATGACAGGACAGAACACTAAGAAAAATCTCTCTCTCTCTCATTCTCTCATTCAGAAAGGTTTTTACTACAATCACAATTATAAGCAAAAAAATGCCAAACCACTGTATTACTTTAACAATGGTTTACTGTAATTCATTTCAGAACGTCAGCAAGATATAAATAAAAATAAAACACATCTATTGATTTTTACTTCATGCAGACGCAGTAGGGGTACATATATGTCAGGTCGGTCTGAGCTAAATCCAGTACGTGATGACACACTAATTGTGCATTTTCAGCTGTTTCAAAATCATTCCCTTTGAAATGTTCATGACGGTCTCACTCGTTTCTGCCAGTACTAACGTTCATGCTAATAGGTGCCTGCAGTGGTGAATACTATTACAGAGAATGAAAAGTTTCCTTATTTTGAATAAAGCCAGCCTGAACCCAGTCCTCACCTCAACACTTTAAATAGTGCAGGTCGAACGCCAGATCAACCATTCTGGCGACCGTGGAATAATGGGGCTGCAGTTTAAGGTGTTTTGGGACCCTATGCCCACACACACACACACACACATACACAAAAACACACACACACACACAAACACACACACACACACACACACACACACACTTTTAGGATCTTGGGTTTTGGACTTGTAATTGGTGTACAGCCATTCAGGACCCCACCCATTTCCTCTGACATCCTGTCTGCTTGACTGTACTCTCTCACACACACGTACACACACACACACACACACACACACATACACACACACATACATGCACACACACACGCGCACACACACACACACACACACACACACACACACAGAAATACTAGCTCGGAAAGCAGGTCAGCAGAGGCCTGAGCAGTCAGCATGTTTCTGTTTTGTGTCTCTCCTGAATCAGCGGTCGCTGTGGAGATTCGAGGTGATTTCCTCGTGCAATCAAACAGTGCCATTTATCAACACACTACTGTATGTGCTGAGCTATAAAAGCACTGCCTGGCCTGCTGAACCCCACCGACCTGGGACGTGTTCGCTGTAGTACAACATGGTGCAACTTTTTTTGAATGTTTTTGTAAGATAAGGCAACCTAATTCAGTCACCTCTGCACTTTTTTTTTTTTTTCTTTTGTGTAATGTCCACAGCATGGCACTGATGGCCGGCGACTGGTACGGTGGTCCACTGCACAAAGGCCATTGCCAGTAAATTGAAGTTGTGCAATGGATGCACTGATAATGTTAGGTATGTGTCATGATTGCATTACTGATTTCCTGGAGTAGTATCTGCTCCCCTGCCAACAGGGTGGATTGCAACAAAAAAGGTGGAGTGGGAGTGGAAGCCGAGGGGGGCTATAGTACAGGATGTTTATTAGAATTACAGCGGTGTTTCATGCGTTACGGAGCGTGATGGCATTTTTGTGGTTTATGGTGTGTCACGATATATTTCTTTTTTTTCTGCAAACACGTTGTGAGGTCATGCATGTAAATAACTCCCTACATGTACGTGTGTGTGAGGTCATTTCTAGGAAAAACATACTAGGAGTAACATGCCATAAATGTGGTTTACATATACATATATATATATTCTCTTTTTTTTATTTCAAATTGCAGTGTGTGATTATAAAAGAGGCTGCCGTTGGTTGTGGAGGTTTTAGTAGCAAACAGCAATCATTGTGGAGGTGAAGGAGATTCCAAAAGTTCTCAAGAACACCATTATTAAACACCACTCAAATGGAAAAAGCAACATAGCACAGACCTAAAATAGCCCTGTCAGTTCACCTGGTTCAGTAATATGCAAGTGGGACATTCATGGAACTAATCACTCCCAGACAGGTGCAGCACAGAAGATCTCTCAGACTAATGATAAGTAAGGTAAGGGAGAAGCCAGCATTTCGTTTCATTGGCCAAGAAAGTGGAGAAGATGAATGTTTCAACAAAAACATGCAAAATAACAGCCACAGTAACTCAGAACAGGTTTCGAAAAAGGGCGAGAGTGCTTGCATGACCTACCCACTGTCCTTTAATTTAAGACTCTCCTAATTTAAGACTTTAATCCCACTGAAAACGTACTGACGCTTTTGAATTTGTAAGTTCATCAGGAGGACTCTTGTGACTTTGGGGAACTGAACGTAGTTTGTCAAGTGAACTTTGCCAAAATACAACCATAATGCTGCAAAATTACCTCTCAGCATAGATGTTATCTTTGCAACGATTTAACTATGTTAATAGTTTGTGGTTTCTGAATATCCTTTCTTCGTCTGAATTATTATTTAAACCATTCATCTACAAATCATTGCTTATGTTTAATAAAATACCTTTGTTATAGGTACAAATTCAGAAGATTTTGTGTGTAAATTTGAAGGGGATGTTTGCACTGGTTCATTAAATAACACAAAAAAAAAAAAACCCAACAAACCCAAAAATGTCCTAATACCTGTTTCCTTTTACTGTATATGTAATAATAAAATGTCCCATGGTAGTGACTTTCATTCCAAAAAGAAATGTCTTTGTCCTTTTCTTTAAAAATGCAACACAGAACTTTGAGAAGACAGGAGCGCTTTGCTGACACTTTGTTGTTGTAATAAAATCAGCTTCAAACACTAACCAGAATGGGGGAAAGGCACTGACAGCTACATTCATATTCACAATCCACCACACAAAGCATAAATATTTCACATCTGTTGCCTGTCAGCATCTGTACATCTTCAGCCAACTGTCCACTGGGTGGATTTATTCGTGGTGAGGTGTGTGTGTGTGTGTGTGTGTGTGTGTGTGTGTGTGTAGAGAGAGGGGTGGGGCTATTAAATAGCTCAATACTTCACTTAGGCACTACATCTGTGCTGTTTTTATATGCTACATGACTGTAAAAACGATTCATAGTACAATCTGAACGCTTCATTTCACTTTATCCACCCTGGTGGGCCCAAGTTGTCACAAACTGTTAAACTGAGGTACACTGTCTCTGTACCACAGTCTCTCTTTCTTCCTCTCTCCCTCTCTCTTTCTCTCTCTCTCTCTCTTTCTCTCTCCCTCTCTCTTTCTCTCTCTCTCTCTCTTTCTCTCTCTCTCTCTCTTTCTCTCTCTCTCTTTCACCCTGTAGCCCTATTTATGTATTATTTCTCTTTTCCTTTGCTTCTTTTATTACTTACCTTCAAGAATGATTGAACCTGACTGAATTGTGTACATTTTTACCGCATGAACACATCAACACAGTTTCAGCTTCACACATCTTTCAGCTTAATTACCTTTGGCAATAATTGTGTTGATGTCATAGATTTTATCCATGTCGAAATAGTAGATGTTTATGTCAAGGAAAGTCTGTGAATCACAACGTTTTTTTTTTTGTTGTTGTTGCTTGTTCTGTGCGCCTGTGTGTCCCGGAGCAGGATGCTGATGCTGGACGGGATGCCTGTCCTGCAAGTCAAAGCGGAGCCCCTGCAGGCACAGAGACGGGTAAGAAACAGCGGAGGCAGTGAAAACCCTAAGACTGACCGAACCCGAGCTCAGCCTCAGCGCTAAATTAAAATAAACATTCCAGAAAAGACCCCTACCAGTTTACCCCTAGCAGCGACTTCAGGTTTCAGGTCATTTATTTGCTGGATTTATGTTTCATTTGATTTTCTTTGTTTGTGTTTGTCCTATATTTTCACATTTATTTGTAGTCATACATTAAAATGTTTTATTCAGAATGTCTATTTTTAGATTCAGATTAAATACATTTAGATTCATTTTATTTATTGATTTATTTTAGTTCTTTAATTTAATTAATGTAATATGTGTATATATATA
>JBBIGA010000083.1:22232513-22245246 GCA_037576975.1 Alestes dentex | reverse complement strand
TTTGTGCACTGGGACACAGTCACGCTGGAATAGAAAAGGTTCTTCCCCAAACTGGGTCCACAAAGTTGGAAGCATGGCGTTGTTCAAAATGTCTTGGTCTGCTGAAGTATTAAGACTGTCCTTCACTGGAAGTAAGGTGCCTAGCCCAAAGCCTGTGTCCCAACACTTTTGTCGCTATAGTGTATAATGTATGTTTTCCTTAAGGCCCTGTCCAACTGTGATAGCAGTTGTTAGGACCGTATTAAAACATGCTATGGAACAACATGTACACCCTTTGATACACAGCAACACAAATATTCATCACACACTGTAACTTTGGGGCTGTTTTGTCATCAAGCTCTCCATATTTTTTTTTAAACTGGGAAAACATCCAGGGTAATCAGTGAAATGAAAGCCACGTTTTGAATGCGAATGCCACTCCACAGGTTGTACCAGCTTGTGAAAGCCATTATTTCAATAACCTTTCCTTTACCAACCATGCGTTCACTTTCATTGTAGTACATGATGTTTTGACTACAGGTTGGACACTGCAGTTCAGTCTGGTTTCTTTTCTCCTGGGAACAATGTGACTTTTACTTTGTGACAACCATCAGATAAGTGCTTGACGACATATCCCGAGCCCAGTGAGTTCTGCAGCCCAGCCATTTCTGCTCTGGTAATTTTAATGCCAATACTTTTGTTCTTGCTGTTTGATGTACAAGAGCAGCATGTTTTTCTCCTCTAGGGCCTAAGCAACAGGCAGGGAAACAAACACAAGCACTTATTAAGCCGCAGCGCTGCTGGGGAAGCGTTCGGGAGGTTGTGAACACACTCCGACCTGAAGCTGATTTACATGAGGGGACCGCAGGTCAGCAGTGCGCGTCAATAAGTTCAAATAAGTGAAAAAGCTGTCCAGATGATGTCACAGCGCTACAGGCGCATGAAACATGGTGCTTTTGGGCGGAACACCCCAAGTAAGGCAGGAAGGAGTTCACGTGTGGGTCAAGGTTTAAAAATAAAGGTGCCAAAAAAGGTTCTTTGGAACAATTCCAGTGAAGAACCATGTTCCAGTACCTGGCTCTCTAAAGAACTACTCCTGTAAATGAGATGTAGGAGTGTTAAGCCACTTCTTGAAGATGAAAAACCTCTCAATGACGCAAACCCTCTCTACAAATTCAGTGTTTCCTACTAGAAATGTACCAGTTTATCATTAAGGGACTTGCATTTATTTTTTTTATGAATTTGTGTGTATTAATATTTATAATTAATATTTATTTATTTTTAATTTAAGTGGACGGTAAAAGACCAAATGAAAAAACTGAAACAAAGGTCTTTGTACGCAAAATGTACCCAAGTTAAGGAGAATTCCGGCTTCTTTTGTACAGAGTTCAGCAACTGAAATGTAAACATTGTTTTAGGAGATGGTTGATTGTAGAGAAACTCACTGACTAGTCGTCTGAGAGAGTTTCAGACACAAGGTTGATGCTGAAAAAAGATCTGAAAAAAGCCTCTTCCTCTCCACAGTGAATCCATTTTATACTTTTTTTTTTTTCAGGCCAAAACCTTTGACAAAACAACGTCCCAGCCACCGCTAACCATTCCTGTAATATTGTTGAGATGTAGCCTTTAGGGGCAATAAACTGGTCCCCATCACCCCCCCACTGTGAACAATTCGGACTAAAACACTCTGAATGGCTGTTTCCATCGAAACCTGCCAATTAAGCAGAACGCCTGAAAAACCTGAGGAATCCTCCTTTAATTGTGGTCTCTTTGTTCTTGTCTAAGAATGTGTGGTCCATTATGTGGAGGAGCTTTAAGGCAGTGGTTCCCAAACAGGTCTTGGAGAACCCCCCTGCCCGGCACATATCTGTGTTTTCACACCTACTTCAGCTTCAAGATCAGCTGGGCGATGATCAGATTAGTTGGATCAGGTGTGCTGGGAGCAGGGAAAACAAAACAAATGGGCAGGGGGTTCTCCAGGACCTGTTAGGGGATCACCGCAGTAGTCCAACAGCCTCATACACACACTTCTATTACAAAAACAACAACAACAAAAAAAAAAGCAGACCAACAAGACAATGCAAATGTCAAGTTGATTTTTATTAGGTTTCGTTTCATTCAGTTGGAAAAAAACAACTTTTGTCACAAAGACAAACCAATTTAGAAATATCATTTGGAGATCTACAAAATAAGTACAAAATAAAAATATCCGAAACAACAAAAATATAGACACACTGCAAAGACGCAGAGTAATAATGTTGGTGCCCCTCCGTTTCATTAAAAAAAAAAAAAAAAAGAACAAAAAAAGAAACAAACAAACAAAAAAATTTGCAACAAAAATAAATCAATCAAAAATAATATTTACAGTAAATGGTATTTACATTAAGGCAGTTCAGTTACACAATAAAAGTCCCATTTGTCAAATTTCACTTCATGAAAGCTTTTGCAATAAATAAGTTAATTTTACAGGAAGAACCAGGTGACAGTTTGGCTCCCTTTTTGCAGAATGTCGAAAGGTTGCCAAATGAATGTAATGGATCGTCAAATTGTAATAATAGTGAGAACTAGCCAGTCAATCAGTACCTGCCACTAGAGTAAACATTGTTGTTTTGTTTTTTTTGTGTTATCTTTTTCCCAGGTAAAGATGTGTCCTCTTTAGTATGAAGCTCTGTTAACAGGAAGAAAACCCCAGAAGGCACTTGAAGATGAAATGTGTTTCAATGGTGTTCGCGCACTCTTATACATTCAAGCTGCTTCAATGACAAAACGGCTACCATGCTCTTTTGTGTGTGTGTGTGTGTGTGTGTGTGTGTGTGTGTGTCTCTGTACAAATCATACAGCTGTCTGTATCCCTTTAATATCGCCCTCATTCCTTTTATATGCGGCCGTTCAATAATTCAAGACGTAATTGCAGTTCAGTAGCAGTACATTATCGTCCCTTTTCGAAAGCTATAAATACGTCAGCCTGCACGGCCGGAGAGAGAGAGAGAGAGAGAGAGTGTGTGTATGTGTGTGTGTGTGTGTGTGTATGTGTGTGTGTATGTCTCACAAATGGAGGGATTGGATTTACACTTAAGTCCAGTTCCAACAGTACTCCCATCCAGTGATGTTTTAAACCATTTCCAGTCTAACCGAGGTGCAAAGTAAAGTGATCTGTAGTTTATAGTGCGTTCATGTCAAAGACTGAAAGAACGTCTTTGTTTAATTCCAGTTCTAGACTTAAAAAAAAAACAAAACTGTAGTAGCTTTCGTGCACTGTCATGTCCTCAGAAATTCTAGATAAAAAAAAAAAAAAAATACAAAAGCACTGATGAAAGGTCAGAGAGCCTTAACTAGTGTAGTAGATGTCTTAAATGTAAGCAAGAGGTTTTAACACGATTTGTCTTTTGGTCACATGGGACGACCGATTTTCACCAGAACAACAGATCCTGATCGCGAATAAAAGTGTATAAATCATATGCAATTAAGAAAACTCAAATGGACCTCGTTAGATGGTCATTTAAGGTAGAACTATACAAATGTCACAACTTAAAACCAAGGTGTCTAGCATTTTTTTCCTCATCGTACTAATTTTAGTTGTCGGACATGGTAGGATTAATATACACCCTAAAAATGGCATATTAGTAAAGGGGATGTTCTACATAGAACAGCAAACACTCAAAGAACCAAGTGAATGCATAAATGAGATTGTAAATGGTTCTTTAAAGCTGTGGCTCTGAAACTGAGAACCACGTGGAGGGGGCACTAAGGGACTATTTCGCTAAGGGAGTATTTCCCTATTAAGCATTTTTTTCAAAACTGAATTAGTTTATTAAATCTGTTTTGACCACGTCTAACAAAAACGCGAGTGGTCTGGTTATTAAACAGCGCCGTGTCTCTCGTACGAGAAGGTCATCAATAGTGCTAGGCACAACAGTGATGGCTAATATGAGGGGCTGAATGAACGGGGGTTCGAGGTCCACAAACGGGGCTTTGTGCTAAAAATGTTTGAGAAAACTTCTAAAAACAGTTCCATAGCACCAAAATCGGCAGTTGAAGAAACTTCTTTTGTACTTCATGGAACCCTTTCTGCTAAGAGAGGTGGAATAGAACACGTTAAACTGGTCACAGTAATTTGAGCAGGCGAACTGAAGGACATTTGTCACCGCAGCTGGCGTTTCTATAGTCACGGCCGCAGACCGCCTCGTCACATCACGAAGAAAGGCTACTTCGGAAAAAAAAAAAAAAAAAAAAAAAAAGAAACGTGTCAGAAGGTGATTTACAGGATGTCTTTGTGGGTCTGCGGGTCTTTCATGCCTTTCGTAAGAGTGATTGCATAGCAGTGAGAGTAGATTAACCTACAGAACAAGATCGGACTGATGAAGAGAAACTCAAAGCGTGTTTAATCTGTGTGGACGAGTCAGAAAGGGAAAAAAAAAAAAAATCCCCCTGAAGTATTTTAAAAGGGTGATTGAAGTTGGCTACACATATATGTGTTGTTCTTGTGTCTCTTCAAGTGCATGATTAGTGTTGTGTGTGTGTGTGTGTGTGTGTCTGTACAAAACGTGTGATTGTAGGCCTATGTGTGAGTACATATTAACGATTGTCAGTGTGTGTATACAGTATGTTCTTATATAGGTGTGTGACTGAGTGTGCGTTTAGTTCTGATGTCTCTTCATGTGCAGTGCAAGGTGGTCGGAGCGCGAGAAGCTGCGGCTGCAAACGGCGCACTGGAACGGCTTGGCGCCCGTGTGTTTCCGGAAGTGGCGCGTGAGCTCGTCAGAGCGGGCGAAGCGCCAGTCGCAGCCCTCCCACGTGCACCTGTACGGCTTCTCGCCTACGAGAGACAAACACAGACAACAAACTCACTCTCCATCTTTATTACATTGGCCAGAAGCAAAAACGTCATTAACTTTTCCCCCCCACCAGCAAAACACGACCACCCCCACCCCCCAATCACAAAACATGATTTCTAGGTAAAAACTGAACAGGCTAATTTAAAGGGACGATGCCTAATGGTATTCCCATAACGTTTTTTTAAATAAAAATAACATTTTGATGTGGTACGTGAACACTGGAAGGTCCAAACAAGCCATATGGACACTAAGTTGAAAGAACAACACGTTTAGAATGAGTTGTTTTTATGATGTCACAAAAAAAAATCAACATTTACAAACGCCCACCTAAGTTAGCCCCGCCCATTCATGCTTTTTGAATGAGGCCAGTCGTCAGAACGGAGTTCAAAAGCAGTCTAATTCTAGGGGCCAAAGTGAGGTCGGAAAATGGCCGCGTAAAAACTAATTACGGCCTTTAAAACCACATGAACCCCAAACGGACCTCAAGGGAAAAAAAAATGAAGGATAGGCTTTTCAAAAAAAAAATGGGGATTGCACGGAGGCCGAATTCAGCTCCTACTGGACAGGCTACTTTTAGCTCAAGCTCTGGGTAACCAGTTAACCGAGAGATCCCGTTTGGTGAAATGACCTCCCGACACCCCTCTGCTTTTTTTCTGTTCCTTCTTTGCAGCCTCAGCAGGCATTAAGTGCAATCTGTAATTAGTCCAAAATTTGACTACAGTACCATTGTTTGGGTTCGTGTCATCAGTAACCACCGCAAATAGATACGTCTGGTATTGTGGACATGACACATTACACCTAGAGGGTGAAATGAATAGGGAAAAAAAAAAAAGAAAAAAAGAAAGAAAAAGTTCTTCGAGGCAATGGTATTCAAAACACAGCTACACGCCTCGCTAATGCTGGCTGTCAAGATCAAATGAAAGTCTGTCATAGTAAAACCGTGCGACGGCGAACTGTGTTTGTCTTTCCCAAGCGTTGGTTTCGAACATTTTAAAGCCTGTTCACAGCGTCTGCTTTCTGGAAGAGAGCCCATTTGGTAAGTCTCCCAGGGCGCCATTTTTAATGCAGTTTGACACGCAGGTAAAACAGGCCGCTCAGTAAACTAGGCACTGCGACGGGTTTATTCCCATGCATGATAAAAACAGCTCTGAGAAAGGAAAAATAATCCACCGTGCTGCTGCAAAAGCTGAAAACTAGCCTTTTCATCCCCCAACAGTAGAAACAACTGAGCTTGATAGGTTGGCGGTGCACAGATTCGATAGCGCCACTGGCTGGTAGGGCGCCAAGCTGTAAATGTTAGACGAGTTGTTCTTATAAAAAGATGTTTAAAATCACCTTCAGCGAAAAACCAGTACTCCGTGCGTGACGTGGAGTGAGATCTGGAGAGTCACTATGACTGAGGAACTGAAAGCCAGTTAGATCAAAACGCTAAGTACAGAGTAAGCCTGGAGTTTGGGCACAGGTGAGGGGAGCCCCAATTAGGGAGTCTTGTAATGACTTGTCTTGGCCAGCCCATCTGTACACATGGCATGCCTGGGGGGCCCCCCTTCACATCTCTCTCGAGACAGGTAGGATTGCGGTGTATCTGAGGTGATTATCGGGCCATTGTGAAAGCTCTTTCAGGCAAGAGAGAAGACCCGGAGAGAGAAAAGCTGGAGAAAAAAAAAAAGAAAAAATAAAGACATCCTCCCTGTTATACCGGTTCGCAGAGGCCGGATAATAGAGTCTGATGGGGTGGATATGTGGTCTCCCAAATGGTTAGGCATTAAAGAGGAGGTAGCAGAGGGGTAATTTCATTCCTGTTGGCCCTGAATTCGAGTGTGTCTGTCGCTGCCATGACAGCAATAATGACAAGTCACTGGAGAGCTACAAGGGAGAGCCACGGAGAAGCTGGCGAGAACGAAAGCTGTGCCACCGGATGTGGATCTACACTTTTTAGCATGCTGTCTTCCACAACGTTTGAGAAAGGACAGCTACTCCAACGGTTCAGAGAGTCTCACGCACACACTCTCAGAGCGTATGTGCAGAGGATTCAGATGCGGCAATGTCAGGAGTGGGTGGCCTTATCTTATCATGGCAGCACTTGGGGGCCCGAGCAATTAGGTTTATGGCTTGTTTGGCGACTTCAAGCGATCATGCCTAGGAAGATCGAAACGCCGAGGGCTCTAACGAGTGCCCGTTGTATTTGTTTTTCCTCCGCATGCTCAAGGCCGTGCTGTGGAACGTGTCGATGCTTTCGAGATTTTACGACAGCGGTTGCAACACCAGATGTTCGGAGATGTGGATCTTTTACAGCCTACAAAGCAGGGAGGGGGGGGGGGCTGGGGCGCCGAGTTATTTGGCAAATCCATGCTGCAAATAAAGGGCAGAGCAGGGGGAAAAAAAAAGAAAGAAAGAAAGAAAGAAAGAAAGAAAGAAAGAAAGAAAGAAAAAAAAAAGTTGTTGAATCTTATACCGAGTCGGTGGTACGGGATAGCTTACAGGCAGCGCGCGAGAATAAATGCGGGGGGCATGCCAAGCGCTCCTTCCTGCCCAGCAACATGACCCGAAAGACCCAAAATAAAGAGCGGCCGCTGCTGCGACAGGCCCAAATAAAAACCGGCTGTAATTGAGGGAGTTCTTACCAGTGTGCGTCCTCAGATGAGCCTTCAGATGCGATGACTTGGTGTAAACCTTCTTACAACCTGAAACACAGGCAGGGGGTCTCTGTGTTACTCAGAAGGACATAAAGGAGGGGGTTATAATATATATATATATATATATATATATTTTTTTTTTTTTTCATTTATTTGAGCACCATGTACGAGAACAGACCAGTAGGCCCGGAGTCTAAATAACAGTAAAAACTCGAAAGTGGATTCCCAAACTAAGTGGCAACATGTTCCTCGGTTTCGATAATGTTTCCATTCCATTTGAGCAGCTAAAACCAATCTCATCTCGTTAGCTGAAAAAAAAAAACAAAAAAAAACAAACCCTCCGCTCAGTAAAGCAGTGATGGGTTCTAAATGGCGGGAGCGTGGCGTTTCAGACGTGGAGCTGCTTAGCGTAAATGCACTATTAATGGCGTTGTGAGGCTTGCCTGTTTTACAATTTGCTCGGTCAATTCGATGCAACAGGACTCAATAACAATCAGGGGGCTGACGTCAACTGCCTCGCATTAATTCGGAGGCCTGGTTAAAAGGCTTTGGCCGTCTCTGAATTATTCAACAGCGGATTGGTCTCAGCAAGGAAGCGAAGGAGAAAGGAAAAGAGAGAGTGGCTCGGAGAACGATTTATATCGCGGACCTCAGGACAAAACAGCTCCTGGAGAAAACACTTAGAAGGAAGTGATGCAGAAACAGGGCTTTGTTTATTGCTTTTCGTGGCTTGACGAACCTGAGCTCATAGCAGTGCTTGAGCACTGGGTAAAATGAAGAAGAGGTTCTGTAATGTCATTTGCAAGGGATCCAACTGGTTTTATTTCCTCAGAAAGCTTGGGCTGAAATGTCATGGACCGGAAGTTAAATAACAATACCGACATGGGCATGTGTCGGTTTTCATTGCCACACCGCTGGCGAGGTTGAGTAAAACACACAAGGTTATTCACAGCCCGATTATCATTACTCATCACGGACTTTCTAGATTTGCGCGGAGCTAAAACAATAGATTTGTCACAGGCTCATCAAATGATATTGCCTTCACACATCACCAATAGTGCTTCAGCACACAGATTACAGTCGTACGCAACACTCAGATTACGGGTTTTGACTACAGGGAATATACAGGGAACAATTTATCCTACAGTTTGTATTTACTTGCTGAATTTAACATATTATGGGGGGGGGATGCCATCACTTTCATACAGGCCAAATTTGATATTATATTGCAGTTACGTTCGTTTTTGTACGTTAATTTTAGCAAATAAACAGGAAGTGCGTAGAAATGTGTTCTCGGTGGAGGATGTGGACTTATTTTCGCATGGAAAATCTGTCATTTTTCTGGGGCTGCCCAAACGTTTGAATAAAACTGTATGTCCACTGTTGGTGGAAGGTATTACAGACAGTTTAACTCCATTAACGCTACTGGTAACACTCTGTACCTGGGAAGTCGCAGTGGTGTATCCGCCTCTTCTCCAGGTCGGGGTTTGTCCTGCGGTTGTAGCGGACCGGCATGCCCCCCCCTCCGGGGTTGGAAAGCGTGCGAGTGGACGCGGGCATGGGGTGGCTGGACGAGTGTACGGCCATTTTGGACGCGATGGTGGCCGCGTAAGACGGCGGGGGCGTCAGGTTGTGAAGCAGCTCTTTCTGCCGGTCCGGGCTGCCCGGCTCAGAGGTGGGCGGCGAGGGCGGAAGGTAGGGAGCTTTAACTTGTGTCTGGCCCTGAGCGTAGTGGCCAGGGCCCAGAGGGTACCCGGTGGCCTGCATGCCACAGTATGGCTTGGCCACAGTCTGTGGTGCCACCAAGTGCAGGTCATGGAAGGGAGGCACCTGTGAGGACATGGCGTGGGCATGAGAGTCCGAAACGCCGTGGATTGGGTCGTCCAGCTCTGAGCTCAGCAGCTGAAAGAGATGGCCATCCTGGGGAAGCTCGAAAGAGGGCATCTCCTGCTTGACAAAGATGCCACTGGAAGCGTCGCAGGCGTCCATACCGACGCCCGGCCCTGAAGCTGAACTGAAGATGCTGGTGAACTCCGGCAGAGCTGGCGGAGCCTGGAGGGACGTGCTAATGGGACCGTCCAGGGCGGAAGGGAAGGGTGAGGAAGTCACCGGCTTGCTTTTCTCTTGGCTGGGGATGGAGGGCCGTGCTTGGCGGCACAGGCTGGTGCGCAGGTAGGCAATGTCGGGCAGATACACGTTCATGTTGATGCTGTAAGGGGAGCCCTGGTCGTCGCCAAACAGCTGGTCCACCAGCGAAAAGCTCTGATCCTTCTTGGCCAGCGGGGACGCCTGGAGCTGAGGCGTCAGGTATTTGTCCATCTCCAGCTTCGCCTGAGGAAAGACAACAAAGGGGTTTAAGCTCCTTTCAGACTCTTTCAGACGCGCACATGACAAGCTTAGCTAAGACTGACGATCTTGTGGCAGGTGGAATGCTCACGTTAGCAAAGACGGATTTCCAGGGACTTTATGCTTGCTTCGCACGGACATACATTTAGAAAGACTTCCCCAAGCTGTGGCTCTCACTGTGGGGGCGTGGGTGTGGGTTGTTAAGGGAGTAATGAAAAAAAACTTCAAAACGTTTAATCACTACATTTATAATTTTGGTCACTTAGTAAATCCCAAACAGTGGAAACCGGTAAAAGGTCGAAATGACCAGTTATTATTCAGACGTTTAAAATGTAAAGTTCTGTATTTAAGGTCCACTCGTGACAATTGTACTGAATTGTAAAACTGAATTTTACATATCCGTATTCCAACCTTTCCTTATCGCTTAGAACTAAACAGGCTGTTTTGGTCACAGTGTCTTTACGACTGAAAAAATATAAAATGCTATTTGTTCTGACTGGCTGTCTCATCCAAAGGCACACTGGGCTGCAACACTCCTTATAACTTCAGTGCGAACAGGGCAGAGCTGAACCGACGCAGGCTGAATAGGTGGATGTGTGTAACTGCATTGATTTAGTCACATCGCTAGAACAGTGAATTCAGAATGAGCTGGTTTTCATCTTCATTTCCAGTCTGTTGGAGTGATTGGTACATTTTGAAATGTCTCCCTACATCACACTCAAAAGAGAGGGATATTCATGAGTCATGATATGGATCCTTTACTACACCAACCTATCAAAACGACAGGTTATCCGTTAACTTATCTGTAACACAGAAAAGCTCCCAGTCTCATACACACTGACAGGTTTCTGGTGGGCTCCGGGACGGGAGGCTGTGAGGGGACAACTGTACTATCTGTACTTTCCACAAAAGAACCCTTAAACTAAAAAAAGCACTATTTGCCCATTGGTGGGGTGAGTGTATTTATTTATTTTTTTGTACTGTCCACAAAGGGAGTCTTAGATGACAAAAAAAAAAAAAACTTTCCTAGAGTACACAGAAGTCATGCCTACTGCTTTAGTCACCCACCAGGTAACTCAGAGGTGTAAGCACTCTAGGATCAACACAGCTGCAATCCACTACATGTGAAAGGAGGCCGTCCCGACTTGGATTTGTTCAGGGAAAACATGCAACGACCAGGACGTTTGTGAATTTCCACTGCTGAGCCTGTACAGGTACGGTTTGGTAATAGCGTGCTTTTGACTTAATCAGACTTACGACTGAATGTTTAATCCACACACACACAAAAAAAGACTGCAGGTAATAGGTGTTACTCATGGCACTGGCACACGTCTGAACTGTATACCAACAGAGAAGCCTCAAAACACAGCCCTGATCTCGAGCACCCAAGGCGGCTCGCCCCAGAATGTGCTCAGAAGAAAAGTCCGAGCGGACGTGTGGGCTCCCATCACGCCTAAACTATGTCCGTGGCATGGATGAAGCTGTCGGGCCGCTGTGACATTATGCGGCGCAGTCAGCAGCAAAACATTTATCAAGTAGCCTTCAGTAGCTCCCTGCTACATTCCCCCCTGGACTGTAAAACAGAGCTCATACCACAGGCCCCCAAAAACAGGTTTGCTGACAAGCGGAAACCGCGGAGGCTGCTGCCCGGCTCCAGCAAATAAGGTCACCCGATTATCACCGCGCCGCAATCGCCCGAAACGATCGATCAAACCCTATTCATGTTCAACAAATGTCTCAAGTCAGTGTAGGGTTTTTTTTCTGGTCCCCCAACCTTCGGAGACCCCCCCCCCAAAGGCATCCTTATTTTTATTCAACAGCATATTCAACAATTCGACAACCTTGGTTACCTGAGCTCAGGTGTGGAAATGTGGATGGGTTCAGTTTGAGAGGCTCTACTAGGCTACTACAGACAGAAAATAGTGTGTGTGTGTGTGTGTGTGTGTGTGTTAGAGAGGGGTGGGTGTGTGTGGGGGGGCACTCGGAATGCCAGCCCTCCTGAAGTGCTCTTTACGCGGCTGCTTACCACACAGCTATTTCTGAATTTAGATCGTCCAGCTGTTCGCCGGACACGCAGCATATCTCTTTCACAAGTTTCTCTGATTAAGGGGGTCGGCGTTGCTGGGAAGTTTCAGTTCAGCGCGCGAGTGTAACGTGCGTGGGCGGGGGGTAGGATGGTGGTGGGGACTGACGGGGCTGGGTGGGGGCAGTTGTTGACGGTGAGGCCGCCAAGGTTGCTGCTGCTGCCGCCGCCGCTGCCGCTGCCCATCCGCCCCTAGACTGGGGAGCAAAGGCCAGCATCCCGAACTAAAGAGGCTTGAAACCTACACCTATAGCGGAGCACTCTAATCTGATTTATTCTGGTGCTGGCGCATCCCAGATATGGCATCCATCAAAGCGCCCACCTCTGCCTAGTCTGTTTTGTCAGGGAACGTCCACCGAGACAGAAACACACACACACACACACACACACACAGAGAGAGAAAGAGAAATCTTTCCTACCTGTGCATACTCGTTGGCCAACACCCTGTCCGGCTGGGGGGTCTTGCAGTCGAAGTGGAACAGGGCAGCGCAGGGGTCCTCCCCGCCCAGCTCGCCGTGCCCCGGCGGCATGAGCCCGGAGCTCGTGCTGGTGGTGGTGGTGATCAGAGCTGCTGCCATGAAAGGCGTCCACGCGACCTTCTGTCTGTTCCCTCCTCACTGGACCGACACGAGGAGCATCGGAGGAGCCCGCGCGTGACTGAGAGCGTGCGCGCGTGTCTGTATGTATATGTATCTGTGCGTGAGCGTGTGTATCCCTGTATTTGTGTGTGTGTGTGTGTGTGAGAGAGAGACAGACAGAGAGGGAGAGGGAGAAAGTGGGTGGGCGGGGAAAAGTGAAGGGGCTCCGCCTTTACAGAGCTTACTGTAACTCAGAATGAAGACAAACAGAGAAGA
>JBBIGA010000083.1:22191076-22207709 GCA_037576975.1 Alestes dentex | reverse complement strand
AGTGTGTGTAGAGCAGCTTTTCTATGGTCTGTATTCCAGCAGCTTCACTCCTGATTCAGTTTCTGATGGATGAAACATAGTCACACACACACTCTGCTCTTAACATCACTATTTTAATTGTTGTAATTGTAAAATAATGTAAGGGTGTTGTGTAGTTTAACATTTCCAAGGTATAATAAATTATTTAGATGTATTATTTTTCATTTGTAAATTTTGAGTCAAGTGTGGTCAATAGTGTATAAAACAATAGTGACAGGCACATTTCACATACATACACTCCCACAAATTACAAAAGCAACCAGAAAAAAAAAAAAAGATGCTGTCTCCTATTTTTTTTCTTCCATGGCTGTATGTGGAGTGCTATTATAATAATCTGAGAGTCAGCTTATGTTGAGAATGACGGATAAATGTACCTTTACAAAGTGATCATTCTGAAACAGTGATCGACATATTAAAATATCACTACAGTTCAGTCTGGTGCACTTACTGGCTATGTTTTCTGACTTGGTATACCCATCCTCACCTGGAGGAGTCAAGGACAGCTAAACACGACTGCTTGTACAGCACCATGCAGGAAAAATTCCACCTGAAGTCTCTCACAGCTTGATCTCATCCAACACAAACTCTTCTGTGTTATTTCACCTGTCACTAAGTTGTTGCTGTAAGACCCATTTCTACCACTTCTATTATTTGTTAGCCTTACACTGCTAGTGTTGGAAGGGTAAGCGGGCCACATCTAATGATGTTTAGTGCCACCTGCTGCTTATCTTGGGTGACAGTCAAGCGTGCACAAGTAAACATTTCCAAATCTCTTCCTAACGAAGCCAGTATCAGGTTTATCTAATCAAAAATCCATGTTCTCATAACTGTTCTTCTTACAAAGATAGACTTTTCCAAAAACAAAAAAGTGTTTTTGTGGTGTTTATGTTCACATACACAATTAAAGCGTATCAAGACATCTTAAAAAAGTAAAAAAGACGAGTCATTCTATGACATGACAGAAGAAGGTCAGTTAAGAAATGGAAACAAAAGAAACATGATTCAATTAATACGCGGATTTGTTGCGGTACATTAGAGGGATATAAGGGCTTAAAGAGTGAGCCGCCCTAAGCAATGAAAGGGTAATTAAAAAGAGAGAGGAAAAAAAAGATGAGATTATTATAATTTTCGTGTCAAACCACTGGCGACACACTCACCCTGAAACCTGAGAAACGTGGGAATCGTTTGCCGTGCGCCTGACTCTCCTTTAAAGGATACCGGCATCAAAAATAATTATAGGTATTAGTGTCCAAAACATATTTCATGTTTGGCTGTACCTGAGTCGACTCCCGTGCTGCTCTGTTTTCGCTTAGCGACAGAAAGGAAAACAACAACTTTGTAAACACAGCATTTCTTTTAACACGGACCTATGTTTACATATGGTTCCATGCTATGGTTACAGACTTTTTTTAATTGTGGACATGTGTTTACAAAGACATGCCTTTCACATCTCGAGAGTGAAAGCTTTGAATCTTCTGCGTTATTGAGCCTGGAGGAAATTGCTCATGCTACAACTGCACAAACACAAAGAACAAAATAAAATATGGCATGAACATTCTGGTTAGGGAGTTGCCCCTATGATCAGAAGGTCATGGGTTTGAATCCCTGGACTGCTAGTGGCACTACTGAGGTACACTTGAGGAAGGTGAATGGGTTAAAAGCAGAGAAATAATTTCACAGAATAATCCACTGCGTGCTGTGCTGTGGTGTGTTCATGTGAGACTATAAGGGGCCACTTTATTTTAAGTCAAAATTAAATAATATTAGTTTTTTGATAAGTGTTCTAAAAAATATGTGATTAATATATATAGCACGGCAGCAACCGCAGAAGAACATAAATATGTTTGACTCTGACATGCATTTGCGTTTATCAGCAATGAGCAACTGCCACCGTCTCGAAGAGGAATTTAAACAAGGCCATGATATATCGGTTGAGAAGTAAAATGAACTTTCACTCTATGTCTGGTAATTTAGTACAATATACATGGGCTTGTGAAAACAAAATGAATATAGGCCAGGTTTCAAGGGGCCTTCAAGGTAAAGCCATGCATTTTTTTTTGCACACTGTGCAGATCTTGCTTCTGTTCAAAAAGTTTGTTATATTTGTTTAGTTGGAGTACACCGTTTATTTTTCTGAAAGGTATATTTGTATTATCTTAGTTTAGCCTTTCCAAATTTCCAAATTTAATTTAAAGGGGACATATTACGCAAAACTCACTTTTTGCCTCCTTTTGTATTTCCATTTGAGTCTCTACTGCTCCTATAAAAACTCCAAGCATGAAAAAAAAAAAAAACCATCCATCCGTTTTCTGTGAATCAACTGAAAGATTTTGGTGCCAGGAATCATATGCTTCTACAAGCAGTTTCGACAGCTCCATTATTTTGATGTCAGAATAAGGAAATTTGCATAGAACCACCCCTCACCTGTCAAGGCCCCACCCACCAGATTAGTTGAAGATCCGCCATTTTGTCTGCAGGTTTTACAAGCACGCATAAGACGCCGAGCCCTACGGCTACAGGCAAAGGCAAGTTACTCATGAAGTGTTGAGTTCATCTCACTCTGGGTCCGACTTGGTGTCGAACATATAGGGCTGGATTGCGCCTCTGTTTCACGAGTGTTAAACATGCAGCCCTTAAACGGCTCATTTTGAAAGGGACTGAAACTGTCAAGAATAGAGCTGGTGAGATCTCTTTATGTGAGTGATTTGTGCAAAGAACTTCATGAACATGTTTTGTATAGCCCATAGACCTATTATAACTTGTTTAAAAAGAGCTATAATATGTCCCCTTTAAATGATTTGATAACTTTATTGCACAGTCTACCAGGTTGACTCAGGAGATTTCACAACATGTTGTTCTTGTATAACTATGTATGGGACGAATAAAGAACCCTGAATCTTGAATTGCAAAAAAGTGCATTGGATGTACTTTGCCAAAGATTACTGTGCCTCAGGACAGTGAAAGGCAGAACAAAAAAATGCCTTTCTGAACTTGCCCATGTGCACGTGGTTGTTACTTACAAGGGTTCCAACAGTAAGAAACCACACAAACCTGCCACTGTACTGTAAAGATAAAAGTTTTTCAGCACACTGCATGACTTAAGATATCCTTGACATGAAATATCCTTATCAAGAGCAAAGTAAATCTGATCCTCTGTTTGAGTGCATTGTCTGCAACCAGTGCTTACCTAAGCAAAGCATACAGATTTGAAAATACAGCTTGAAGACTGTTTATGCTCATTACTGACTTACTGTATGTATCCTCTATGTATTTGGAGTTCAGCCTCTGGATTTGAAAAGAGTGACATCAGTTCCCTCCCACACTTCCAGACATACAGTAAATCTAGACACTGGATCAGTAGATAAGGGTGTGATTTCAACACAGCATCTAAAAAAAAAAAATCACCCAACACTTGTCTGAAAGTAAAACTGTCTTATCAAAACATTAGTCATTGAATAAAATTAGCACCTGGGAGCTTATTGTTAATAATAACTTCTTGTCTGAGAGGTTGTCATGGAGAGGTAAGACTCCATACTACATGTAAAATACAAAATACAAAAAGTACACATTTGACTCAGCAGAAATACATGCCCTCTGCGATTTCCTCAGAAAAATGCTACTCCCATTCTGAACGGGAGGAGTGTCTGTTGTGGCTTATCTCAGATCAGTGACAGTGTTAAAAGTGAAACATAAAGTGTGGATGGAGGTAAACTCAATGACACAGGAGCTGGTTATATCTGATCAAAACCAGTGCCAGAGAGCTTCCAGTAAGATTACTTGGGTGGAGAAAAGTCCTTATTGGTCAGGCATCCAATACTTCTGTCTCTCTGTTTCTGTCTCTCTTATATATATGAATGTATATGTATATATATATATGTATAAAAAAAAAAAACACACACATACATACACACATACATTACATATCTATATCTATATCTACACACACAAACTGATTTTCAGTTTAAGGAGAATTGATAGGTAAGAGTTTTTAAAATGTTAATGTTTTACATTTTGTGCACTTTACTCATGGAACGCAGCATCTGATAAGAGTCCTGTCGGTGTATTTTACAGACATAAACAAAATAGTCCAACCATATCAAGCCATACCAGGCTTGTAAGAGTATTAGCACTCAGGACCATAGGGTCAATAGCTTTGTCTGAATTTACATATTTTTAAATCACAGTAATACTATTCTGTATAATGGTATAGAATTTTATTACTGCTCTGATACCAACCTAAAACCTGAAGCTTCATATAATATCCGTGGCATACCAACAGGCTACAGTACTTTACAGGGACGATATGGCTTCTAATGCTTAGCTATGAAAGAGCAAAGGGAGATGAAACAGCAGAAAAGTTTGCTGGTTCAACTAGTCAAGTGATAGAAAAATACTCAAACGATTAACCAGCTACAGAACTAACTTAAAAGTTACACATTAAATTCCTTTGAAAAAGAAAGTTTCACCACAACCACATAATGTAAAAAAAAAAAAAAAAACAAAACAAAAAAACCACACACTTCTGTACAGATATGGTCACTTCTCACTAAATGTATCCTCCCTCCACAGTTTCCTCAGAAAAATGCCACTCGCTTTCAGTAAGGGAACAGTACCGGATATGGCAGATCAGTGCTAGTGTTACAACAGAAACGTTAAGTGTGAACGTAAGTCAACTCACTGTTCTAAGAGCTGGTCATATCTGGCTTGCACATCTCTCTCCGTGCTGACAGCTCTCTCTTTCTCAAGGACTGCGTTATCTCGCGCATCACGAAGATTTCTGTGGAAAGTTCATGACAATTACAGATTAAAATTCTGATTTGTAAGACGTCTTTGATCAATTCTCTACCATTGAGGAATCACAAATGAATGCTGAATCACAGACTGCACTCACGTGATGTAAACGATTAAGAGCGACAATGATTAATGTAAGTAATGAATACTGAATTACAGTTTTAAGCTCCCAAGCAAGGAGAACGTACATCTACCTTGGCGTATCTAGTGGCAACTTAGTGAGCACATCCTCCAAACCCATTTTTTTTTTTTTAAAATCTGTTTCTTCTTATTATAAGAAGCGCCTACATTTTTTTATTTCAAATGAAATTAATGATAATTCAGTCATCCTTTAATTAAGCAGCAGTTCAACTGCACTGAATCTGGAATAAAAAGGTTTATAACAGATAATAACATTCAATAATGCTTGTGCTCATTTTAATAACTGAAAGAGTTGGAGTTTCACTCTTAGTCACGAAAGTTCAAGAGGTTCTTTTCCGTTTCCTACAGCAGTGTTTCCCAACCCAGTATTTTCCAGCTCTTACTCATCCCACTTCAACCGAGGAAGGGCCGTTGATGAGCTGGTTAGTTACAGCAGGTGAGTTGAGACAGAAAAAAAAAAAAAATAAAAAATAAAAGCACTCAGATGTGTAAAGCAGAGGGGACGCCAGGACCAGGGTTGAGAAAAACGGTTGTAAAGCATTTTTCCAGGTTAAGCAATTAACACAAGATCTAACATGTACAGAGGTTTGATTATCTTCATAGTTGTTTAGGGAGGTATTTACTCTGCTTTGCAAAAATTATGCAAAATTAAATAATTGAGATGTGAACAGTCATTCGGGGTGGTTTGATGTAAAATGTTTCATGGTGCATTTTCTTTACAGTGGTGGTGACAGGAACCAGGGGTTTTATTTACATTTCAAACTCATTTGAGTTCAGACACCATTTCTGTGCTGTAATATGTAATGTTAGTGGTCAAAAATTGGTGGTTAGGGGTCAAAAATTTCTCTATGCTACAAAGGTTTTTTTTTTAAGTCTATTTTAAGGTTCGCACTTTATCTCAAAACTATCCTAAAACATTGATTCAGACAAGCTCATCATTTATATCTATTAACATACATTCAATAATGCAAATAAAAAATAAACATCTGTGGAATTCCTCCGAGTAACAATGTTCTTATACATTTCTATGGTATTTGTAGTTTTTTTGCCTAGTACGACTGCAAAAAACTACATTACACAAATATAGCTGAGTATAAATTATTACAAATAATAATCCTAACCATCTATCTCAATGGAACCCAATCAGTAATGAGTAAACTCTTGGCACATCTTGTGTTTTTCCCTCTGTTCTGCTCTTTATCAGCTGGGTAAGATGTGTTGGACTAGCCAAAACACTGCAATCTACAGTAAAAGGATGGAAAATTATTGCAGTTGCAGATTCTTGTACATCACTCTTGCTTTTTTTTTTTTTTTTTTTTTTTTATTCTTTCTGCCTCTATTGTCGCTCTTGAAGAACAAAACGGTCCGAAAGAAGATATTTCACTTTCCAAAAGTGCAGCGCCACAAAGATCGCTGAGAGCCGAGCCAACACACACCTGTTCTCTCTCTCGTACATCTCCTTGGAGGCGCGCTGCAGGCTCTCGATCTCCTGACTGGTCTTCAGGCGAATGTGTTCCAGCTCGTCCCTCAGTTTGTTCTCGTACTCTGTCTTATAGTGATCCCTGGTGGAGAAACGGGTTACAGCTTCAGTAACACTTTAGAGGTGTGGTGAACAAGCACAGACTGAAAAGCCACAGTGGGGGACGCTTCGGTGTCCTCTTTGCTCTATTGCACCTGGTTCAAAACATTAACTTGCACTTTCTTATATGTTACTATATGTTGAACTGTGGCTCATGAAGAAACCCTGTCTCATCAGAATATGTACATGTACACAGCTGCTGATGACAACAGTGTAACTTTGAACCTTGAACCCTCAGTTGTAGCAGTGCATTGACATTTTCCTGGGAGATATTTTCAGTTCAAAGGTAAAGAGGGTATTTTGAGCCTTAGGAATGTATTATTCTACAGACTGGTAGTAATACATAACAGGTTGGGTTAGATGAAATAGGCTCCAATGAAATAGGCTCCAGGCTCCTCCTAAGGATAAGCTCTTAAAGATAAGAGATGCATAGATGGTACACCACCTTCAAATGGAACAAACCCTAAAAAAACAGGTCAGGTCCATGTTTTGCATGTTTTGTATGTGGAGGGCTATGCAAGGCTTTATCTTTTCAGCAAGCGTGACTGCTGGAAGAATTGTTACCACTGACTATTGCACTGAAACGCATAAACAAAACTAATCTACATGCTGGGCTGCTATGGAGCATTTTAAAGCCAGTCAACATATCAGGGCTGATTCAGAACGAGCTACATATTAAAAGGATATTTAAAAAAAAAAACAAAAAACCAAAGATTGTGAAACAAATACGATTAGTTTTGTGCATCTTAAAACCACAGTCAGCAGGCTTTCTGACAATTATACCGTCCAGCTAGACTGACAATTGTAACAGGAATTCACAATGCTATCGTTAATCTAAAGATTCCCATCCAGATGCCTAGTTTTGATCATTTTCAGTGGTTTGCAGCGATACAGATGTGAATTTTTTTCACCACTTTTCAGTACTGCATATGAAATCATTACATTCTTCTAGACACCACAGACCAGATTCCACAGGCAAGAGGGGCAAACGTCACAGGCCCCAAGGTGCCCACCTGCATGTTCTAATTCAGCCCACTGAATTATAGTGTAGGACTATGAAAGAAATGGATCTCTAATTGCATTTTAGGGCACTTAAACTTCTGCAGTCGATTTTCTCTTAAGTGCTATTCGGACAGTATTGGTTTTACATGAGAAGTTGGGATAATGTAATTACTGCTGGTGTTTCTCAGTGATTTTAGTCTGTTGTGAAAAGTACTTCAAGATTCATAAACAAATTGCTATGAAGCAAATCCTGTCCAAAAAGTAACTGCATCTGAATTGCAAAAAAGAAATTCCAAATGATTCTGATGGTGTGTGTGTGTGTGTTTTGTCTCTAAAGCTAAAATAACGCTGAGTCACTCAATACAAAACCCTCTCCTTGACTCTCTGGAAAAGCACAACAAAAACAAAAGACCCTAACAGGTTTACTGCTGCTGATCGTACAGCAAAAACACTGAATTGTATTCAATACGTAGTCTAGGCAATAATTAAATATGCAATTATAGAGAAGATATAAGCCTAAATTTCTTCAGCAAAAGTGGGACAATGTTCATCCTACACTTCAGTACAGACCTAGAAGCCACGTATTTGTCGTAAGCATCTTCTCTGGCCTTCTTTGTGTCCTCCAGCTGGATCTGCAGCCTCTCCAGACGGTCTTCTTCGTGGGCACAGCGCACATTCAGTTCCATGTTCTGCCTGTTTAGATACTCTTTATCCTTTTGGAGGAGAGTCACTGACTGTTGTAGAGTCGCCATCTGCAGGTAGAGGACCGACAGACAGACAGACTAGAATCAGAATTATATATATATGCACATATTGTTTACGCACATATTGTTGCACTTACACTAAAAACTTGTGACTTTTACACTGACGAGCAATACAGAATGCAGCAGCTAGGATATCAACACATTCCAGCAAAGTTCCTCTGACTTTATCAGCTTTGCACTGGCTCATGTAGATTTCAGGATTCAATTTAAAGTACTTGTTCTTCCTTAGAAGGTTACGAACGGGTAAGCCCCTGTCTACTTACCCGATTTCCTTCATAGTCATTCTCTTAACAGATCTCTGAGATCACAAGACCACAATCTTTTGGCTGTCCCCCATACAGGTCCTAAACCTTGGGGTGATCCAGCTTTTGAATCCTCCACATCAAAGCGCTGGGACTGTCTCCCTCTCTCTCTGCATTTAGCCAGCTCTGACTCTCTTAAAAAAAACTGTTTAAGACCTCCTTTATTTAAGCTAGCCTTTGTTTTATGGATTTATTGAGGCTGTTCTATTCCCAGCCGTTATATTTTCTGTTGTATTTACCTTGGCTTCGTATTTTTATTCTTTTACTATTTGTTGTGCAGCACTTTAAGGCACACTGTCTGTGTTTCACAATGGACAGACTCACAGAGTCATCCAAAATTACTTGGAATCAAGGTCAGGTTTTTACATTCCTATTTCAGAGACTTAAGGTTTTGTTATGACTGCAACAAAATATACATTACATTCCTTACATTACAGTCATTGCATTATATTCATTTGGCAGACGCTTTTAAAGGCTAATGGATTAAGTGTCTTGCTCAAGGACACCCTGGTAGAAAGTTTGAACCTGCAACTTTGTGGTCTTCAGGTTCACAGGCAAGCGTTTTACCCACTAGGCCACTACCACCGCTTTTATCCAAAGTGACTTACAATTCGAGGTTTCAGGACACCGTGAGAACCAGAGGAGAGTTCTAAGAGCTGAAATCTTGATGTAGGAGTAGTGCAAGAAGATGGACAGTGCATTATTAGAGGACATGCTCTCTGAACAAGTGAGTCTTCAGGAGGGTTTGAACATATACTGAGTACTTTTGAACATACTGCATGTGAGAAGAAGATATATCAATGTTTCTGCCTCCAGACATTTTTATTTGTTTCTTAACTATTAATTGAAACAATTTGTGTGTGTGTGTGTTACCTCTTTACTGAGGTCGTTTCTCTCCTTGGTCAGGGCGGTCTGCGTCAAGTCCATCATCTCCAGCTTCTTCCTCAGTTCCCTCACCTCTGTCTCGTAGCCGTCTCTCTCTCTGAGCCAAACAAGACCGATCACAGAACAATCGCCACTGATCTCAGTGACACACTGTGGTGGTCACCCATACACATCCTTCAAACGTACATGCTATATTTCTAGATCAGTAATTTATTACATGAACATTGACTGTAGAACTATTCAGACACGTTTAGGGTATCTATGGGTAGCTTCCAGGACATGTTATCTTCTATAAAATGTGCCAAAGAAATAACCTCAGGATATTTTAATCCTATGTGAACTGACGTGTCTGCACAAATACTGTATATTCTGTGGAAAATGTTTTCTACGTTATGGAGGCACTCAAAGAAGCAATTACTCGTAACTTGTATGGCTAAAATCATTCTATTATGTACAGTCCTTCCTCTGGTATGAGAGAATATTAAGATTCACTTTCTACAGTGTTAACTGTAAGCAATACCTATCAAAGCCTACGATAAAATTAAGATAAATTAAAAAAAAAAAGGTTCAAATTTAGTACTTTGTCATGTTTTCAATATCTCTTTTTTTTTTTTTTTAAGTAAAGGCAGTGTGCAAGTTGTCACTTCCATCTCTGTCAAATAATGAACGTTATTTGAGGTAAAACACCAGGATACCAACCTGAATCTACGGAACCATGCACTCACCGTTTAACTTTATCGTAGTTTTGCCGTTTGTAGTCACCCTCCTGTATGAGCTGCTTGGTGTCGGCCAATTCCAGAGTTATTCTTTGACAGCGGAGCTCCAGTTCTGAACGAATCCTTCTCTCCTCCTCATAGCTCTACATGGAGACATACGCCAAGGCAGAAGTGTCAGGAAAAAAACTGGCTCAAATTCCAGAAGAAAAAAATCGAAACTATTAGAGCCAGTGGTTAAGGTAATACTCCACGATTTCACAATGATCTCATTCTACAGTGGTTTGAACACTCTTTACCAGCTCTTAATAAACGGTTTGTTCTGTTCACTTGCATTCATGCTTTCAAATGGGAATGTATTAGTAGATCATACGTCTGAAATGTAAAGAATGTGATCTAACAAAGCCAAAACTGTAGATTTTAAAGGATTTCTTTTCAAGTCAAGTCAATCTTTTTCTTTCTAACTCAAAATCCTAACAAAGTAGCAAGTCTGTGGCATTTTTGTTATAACGCAATTTATGTTGTGCACTGAAAAGTAAAAAAAACCAATGAAGTTAAAAAATATTGTTACACTGGTCCCTAAACACATTTGTGGAATTACATGCTTGGTGTTAAACTACACTGTTCAGTTTCACATATTGATGCATTTCACTCAGCCTAAGGAGGATATTAATGTGCTGCAACCTCTTTGGTGGCGGAAAAATTAAAAATGCCATTACCAAATTCTCAGAACCGATTTCCGGCAAGATGCTCGGATCAATAGGGTTAATACAGAAAACCCAACTGTGACTTGTAGCTGTGTTCTTGAGGCTTTATCGTAATAGCTTCATATAAGATATACTAAAATATCCCAGTTAAACACTCATTGGTCACAAACAGCATATTGTTGCTGTTAGAACAAACCCTTCCAAATATTAACATCACATCATCACAGAAGGTGATACCTAAACATATTCTTGAGGTAATGCCAATTTTCCCAAAATAATTTCAGAGCGTTTCTAGCAGGACATTCTGTAAGAAGCACCTCTTATACACTCTGAATCGACTTGTTTTGTGATAGGAAAGAATATATGCTTTCCATATTTGCTCATTTTTTTACACTGAAAAACAGGAAAAAAGGTTTCAAATCCATCAATAATTAATGTAAGTGGAAGGAAAATAAGGTGGTGCATAGACTAGTATAATGGTAAAAGAACTAGTAGGAGCAGTATCGACAACTTCAAATAAAGACCATGTGTTCCTTAAAAAAAAAGGCGCAGTTTTTTATTTGGACTGGTGGTGTGCGGAAGTGTAGTTAAAGATGGGAGGGGAGACTGTGATAAATAATTTAATGACTAGCTGACCAGTAAAAATGCAACATAACCACATCTATGACAGCATAAGTACAGGGGGTCCTCGAGTTACGACGCAGATCCGTTCTATCGACAGTGACGTAACCCGAATTTTGTCGTAAGTCGAAACACACCATAGCCTACGACACTTACCGATCCTAACACAGCTGTAAAATCATCAAAACACAACTAAGCCTCAGAAAAAGGAAAAGGAAAACTCTCTCACTCATACGCCGCGTTACTGCATTACTATTCTTCCACCACGTGCAACCAAGCTAGTTCACCTACGTAGTCCGTAAGTACGAGGCTAACGGTGTAAGAGGAGTGGGAGTGAGTGTCATAAACTCAAAACATCGTATGTCGAGACTGTTGCAACTCGAGGACCCCCTGTACATGTTAAAGAGTGAATCTTTAACTCTACGCTTCCAAATCTACACTTGGAACATGTATCTCCTTCTGAAATTGAATGTGAGAAATGTTTTACACTTGTAATTTAAATTTACTGGGAATGCCAGTCATCCCTACCTCCATGAGGGATTTGATCTGGCTGCGGTGGCTGTCCAGGTCATCGCTCAGACTGTTCTTCTTCACCTGGAGTTCTGTCACCTGAGTCCTCAGAGGAGTCACCACCTCGTAGAAGCGCACCTAAGCCCACAGAGCACAGCTTCAGTCAATCACCCGGGACCAGATTAACTTCAGAAGTGATCTGATAGGATTTCACACTCCAGACTGGATTGCCTCCTGAAATCCATCTGTCACTGAACACTCACAGCCTGAGACCAGCGGGTAGAATCACTGACATGACGAAAGCCTCAGTGCTTCACACACGCTCATTTAGTAGGAAGAGCCATTCATAACCAGAGACTCTTGATTGTGAGTAGTGTATTAATCATTCATGTATTAATGTTTTAATTACAGCACTCCACAATTAAGTGCTGAGGCCATTGTGCTTATTCTTATTAATCCACAGATTATCATGTAGTCTTAGATCTCAATTAGGTCTGTAGCATTAATTACCATTACCATGCCTAAAAATATGAATGCAAACATACAAAACTATTATCGCATGATGCAGTAATACAGAAAACACACCACTGAAATGACATTTGTAAGAATATATTAGGGGTGTAAAAATGAATTGATCTGTCTGTCAGTGGTGAAGTAAAATTTGATATTTAATGAGGCACCAGAGCATTGGTTCTTAATTCCAGTACTCTGGATCCTCTGACCTGCACAGCTTCAAGCATCCTCTGCCCCAAAACACTCAGTTCAGCTAAAAAAAGACTTGAAAAAGGGTCTTATGAAAAGGAATGATGAAATATACTTAAAACAAGACGCGAATGCAATGACAAGGACCATTACTCGCAGTACAGCTTGCACTTGCATTGCTTTATAAATTGCAACATGACACATATTAGGAACAACATGTGCAAAATCGTGTTTGTGTAGCTCAATGCATTTGTATTCTTGTCCTCACGTGTAGTACATTTCTGGCACAAAGATACAAATATTGTTCAGGCTTATTAATCTAATCTGATGTTTTGATTCGTGTCAGTTTTTCAAATTTTTACAATAATAAAAACATCTGGATTCTACGGAGCCCATTACACGCTACACAGACCAGAAAAATACACATTTCAAAATGAAAACCTAGCAAACTATTATATAAAAAATCTGCTACAGACAATGCAAAACAGAGCGGATGAGCTAGTGGGCGTATTAGTAAAATTTTGATTTTTTTTTTATTTTATTTTGACACGGTACTGAAATCGTTACACCCTTAATGATAAAATGTTAAGGCAGGGAAGACCTGAACCTGTGCAAGGCAAAGGCTCCCCAGAACTGAAATCCAAAATCCATTGTCCTATAGAACTGTAATCAAATGGTCTGAGAATGACTGAGATTAGTAAAATAGTATTTTAATTCTAAATGAATCAAAAGAAAACATCAGAAATGGCCAAAAACAGTCCAGAAACATTAAGAATGCTGTGGAGGTTCAGTGATGCTCACCGCCACGTATTCAGGGATGGAGAGCTTATCTTCAGGAAGATCTCGCAGTTCTGTGTATCTATCCTCGCTCAGCTCTATGTCTCTCAGGCTTCGGCGAATGTCACCGGCTCGATCACAAAGCTGCCTGTTGGTCTCCTCTAACTGTTTCTGCCGTAGCATAATGCTGTCCATCTCCTGTTTCCTCAGGGCCTGCTGCTTTCTGTGTGACAGAGGTGAGTTTATACATATCAGTCAGTCAACACATATACATACACCTGGCTGTACACTGTTAATCCCAATCCTTACATATATTCTTTAACCTTATGATTTTTGATACTGTACTGAAACTGTTACACCCTTAATTATATATCTGTTCAGACCAGAAAGAGATACACTATATGGACAAGAGTACTGGGCCACCTGTTTTTCAGGATTTGGGCTAGGCAGTGAAGAACAATTTTAATGCTTCAGCAGACCAAGACCTTTTGGACAACACCATGCTTCCAACTTTGTGGACACAGTTTGAGGAAGAACCTTTTCTATTCCAGCGTGACTGTGTCCCAGTGCACAAAGCAAGCCCCATAAACCCTGAACTCAACCCCATCCAACACCTTTTGGATGAACTGGAACAGAGATTGCGAGCCAGAGCTCCTCATCAGTGTCTGACCTCATAAATGCTCTACAGAATGAATGGGAACAAATTCCCATTGAAATACTCCAGAATCTTGTGGAAAGCCTTCCAAGAAGAGTGGAAGCTGTTATAGCTGGAAAGGGGGACCAACTCCATATTGAAGTCTCTGTATTTGAATGCTGTGTCCCAATACTTTTGTCCATTTCGTGTAAGTATCTTTTGAAATTACTGACCTGCTCTCATCCTGCTGGACCTTGAGCTGGCTGTCCAGCCGAAGGGCCAGGACCTGTTTCTGATGCAGAGCGTCATTCAGCTGCTCTTCCAGCTCCTCGATCTATATCATATCACAAACAAATCAGTGCACTCTGACCAAAAAGACCATCTGTTTTGGTAAAATTGCATATTGCATACTCAGAATACTCAGAATTACAACAAACATTTCATACTTTGGTAAGGTGTTCCACTTTGAGATTGTCAATGATGAGATTTTTCTGAGACAGCTCAATTTTCAGGAGCTGGAGATTATGGAGCAGCTCTTTTCTCTCCAACAACTGTTTGGTGACCTTCCGAGATCCATCCTTTTCGTCCGAAGAGGAAATGTCCTCCGTGGGCACTGTGGTCTCTAGGCTGATATCCTCAGACTCCAGGGAGCTGGAGATGTTGGCAGTGCCACCCTTCTGCTTTTTAGGTGCCATTTCTGTAGCCTTGAACATAATAATCAAGAAAAATAAGAAATGTTCAGTCACTAAAAGACCATAATTTGTACATGACATAAACAGGTAGTAGTCTCTAGCACAGACAATCATATACGAAAACTGGCCCCTTCTAGTCACACGTGAACACACACGGCACACAGTGTGAACAGTGTGAAATTCTTTCTCTGTATTTCACCCATTCACCAAGTGAAGCAGCGGGCAGCCAGGAACACAGCGTCCAGGGAGCAGAGTGCAGGGGCGGTACTTTGCTCAAGGGTACCTCAGTCGTGCCACTAGCAGTCTTGGGATTCAAACCCAGACTCCTCTGATCGCAGGGGCAACTCCCTAAGCACCAGACCACCTGCTGCCCCAATATAACAAGCATATGAAGAAATTCATGCCAAATTGCAAGGATGTAGCCATTTCAAGGGTATAAAAACATGTACTTTCTCAAATTTAAAGTTGCTATGTCCTGGCATTTTAACATGTGAAGCATGTGAAGCATGTCTGGCATTTTAACATGTGAAGTATCGAAAAACAAATCAAATTTTGCCCTCAGTACCTGAAAATGTGTGTAATGTCAGATCCCCAGTGATCAAAACAAACAAAACACGGTCACACAGCTGAAGTTGGCTGTACAAACTGAACTTCACAGGACAAGCTGGCATTTTTCCAAGTGAACGAGAACCATGACCTTTGTCAAAGGCAAAGAGGATTTTACACGATTTAAAGTCTGTCAAAGCCTTTAGCTAGCCAGGCAACCTTTAAAGCCAGGTAAACCTTTAGTTTAGGCACTTGTGTGATTTACAGGCTATGTCCCAATTTGCACACTCCCACACTAAAGAGTGTGTACAAAAATAGTTCAAGACAATTAGAAGTGCATTCAGTAGTGTACTATGTCAAGTAAGGAAGTAAGGTGTTTGGGATGCAGCCAGAGAAAACGATTAAGGTCGGAATATCACACACTTCAGTAATACCATACGTATTACTACATTACATTTAGGACCACTACAACATATAACGAATAGTACATCACCCTATTTAATAATATATAGGCATTAATTTAGCTCGTATATTGTAGATTACTGTAAATCAGGAACTTAACTGAAGTTACACGACTATCATGAGGTGCGATTGCAGGTCAATGTTACACAGGTGTTATACAGCACAAAAATACTGCTGTTTTTAAGTCTAACTTTACAGTGCTTTTTTGTAAGGATAGGCTAAATGCACCATTTTAATTTTCATTATGACAGTTCATTAATATTTAGTACTCATTTACACAGTTAAACTGAAATCTCTCATTCTCTCTCTCTCTTGGTCTCTCTCTGAATAAAGGAGTAGAAAGAAGTTCAGCTGCATCTGATAAGCCCAACAGCACTAACTGTTAAATATTGTGTTTTGATGTTAAACACGGATTTATTTAATACACAGCGAGTATATTCGGTGTGAGATGCAGTCCCTGCATTCAGGTTCACATTCAGTGACTGAACCTTTCACTGCTCAGGGTTTAAAGAACCGTTACAGCACTGTCAATTACAAATGTCCACAGTTAGAGACCATATCATTAAATACTCGTATCTTCCGTGTTATCGGGAGCTAAAGAAAGGCGGTAAGTTAACTGAGTCTCTCTGGAGAAATGTTTTATCTGGACTCACCCTCAGGAGAAAGAGTTTCTCCTTCTCTGTTCAAGAGTCCCGCCGCCCTGGAGACACACACCAAAACAAAACACACACACACACACACACACACACACACACACACACACACA
>JBBIGA010000083.1:22179462-22190976 GCA_037576975.1 Alestes dentex | reverse complement strand
GTGTGTGTGTGTGTGTGTACACATACACACACACACACACACACACACACAGTAACCCCACGCTTATACGCAATTCAACATATGTATGCACCTTATATTCAAATGGTTAAAATTATATACAAATGCAGTGAGTTGAAGCTTAATCTTTGTCAATTAAGAGTAAAACAAAGGACTACCACCACCACTACACCCCACCCCACCTGAACCCTGTTTAACCATTTACGGCACTTATTTTCCACATGATTGTTCAAATGAGAGGGTTCTGGCACAGGCCGTAGTGCGCTTGAGTTTGCGTTAGGACTGAGCTTGACGGTTTTACTCCGTGTGAGTGGAATTATGTCATTTCAGCTGCCTGAATAACTGTAATCAGTCAAAATTGCTTCTTATCCCAGAAATGATGCACTATATAGTGTAAAAGTGCTGTTTGAATTCTCAGCAATAAATCTCCAGTCAGTTCACTTTATTACAAAAGCTGTGTATTGAAAAGAGAATGAGTAAATCATTGTAAACTCAGTGATTAGACTGTAAACAAAACATGGGTGGTGTCTGGAGTGAGAGTGGAGTGAGCGTACTTCAGAACTGAGATTGAGCCAGCACGTGGCTGTTTCTGCGTTTTGCCAATAATCAAATTAACAAATTTTCCTCTTACCTAAAATGTCAAACAAGACCTGTTTGGTGTTTGATATTTTCAATTTTTAATTTTGTACCAGAGCTAAAAGACGTTTATAACCATACAACCATGCATTGTGCTAACTGGATACCCAGTTTTTTTTTTGCACAGGTGTCTAAAACCGGGTTGAATTGTTAAGTAATGATACACAGGCTTTCTATGCTATATTATGTGACATACTTTTATCTAAAAAAAAAAAAAAAAAGTAATGATTTAGGTGTGGAGTTTGCTGGATGCAAAGCTTTCAGCACTGTTTAACCTTCCAAAACTATAGAAACAGATGTTTGAGGCAAGAGGAAAATTGTGTAAATTGTGAGTTTAACTTTGATTTTTAACCTCAGACTTCAGATTGTGTTGTGAGTATGAGTTTTAATAATGAAGGAATATGTGAGAAAACAATCAGACTAATTGCTTACTTGACTACTTGCACTTCTGCAGTGTGTGTGTGTGTGTGTTTGTGTGTGTGCCTTTGTGTGCTTAGCTTGTGGCTAATTCCTTTGCGGCTAGACTGAAAGTCATGCTAGTTGTACCATGTTGTGTGTGTGTGTGTGTGAGAGAGAGAGAGAAAGAGAGAAAAAGAGAGAGAGTGGGTTCCTTTGGTTCTCATGTTGCCATCCCTCTCATAGGCCAGTCAGACGCTGAAGGCAGCAGCTCAGGTACTGGTTCAGGCCCAGGTGAGTCCTCAGTCCACCTATCTGCTGACAGGAGTATTGCTGGGTCCAGAGGGGGCCGTAATCAAAGCCTTCCTAAAGAAGAGCAAAATTAATGTGGACATGAAGAGACACAGTCTTGTCACATGAGTTTTAAATGTGATGATACAGCAAAATATTTGAAAGCGTTCTTCACTCAGACCGTGCAGCAATTATTCCTGTTGTGTAAGAGTGGGTGGCAGTTGGTATGCTGCAAATGGAGTGTCCACACATTTTTGTAATCAAACTGCTGATCCCTACCACTGGGGATCAGGAAACAATGGAAAATGTTGTCACTGGTCAAAAGGAGATTGGCCTCATCACACTGTTTGTTGCTTTAGGCCCGCATGACTGTGTTGTGCCATTAACTGTTTACGTATCTCTCTCCACTCGCAAAGACAAAATAGCGCTGGAGGGAGTGGTGGTCCAGCGGGCCGAGTGCAGACCAGCCGCCAATGAAAACTACATGAGGTTAAAAAGGTGAGGAGATAGGTGCGCACACACACACACACTAACACTTTCACACTGGTGAATATAAGAGTGTTAAACACACAGTTAAGGCAAGCACCAGCAAAACCAAAATTTTAGATTGGTGTACCGTACCTGTGTATGTCTTCAGAATGTTCTCCCCTCATTCACCTCAGTTCTTTTGGTTTATTTTCTTTCTTCTTATGCAGTGAACGTTAAAATTTTCAGAACAGTGTGGTAAAGGTATGTATGGGAGGGGAACCTTCTAAGAAAATGAATGAGCACAGTAGAATATTCTTTAAAAATTCAGGAATCGCACACGGTCATGGAACATCAACCAGACGTTTGGGTTTGTTGGGGAATGTTGGGTGTTTTAAAGAGGTAACACACACACACACACACACACACACACCAGGTTGATCTTCATATGTTTATTCTCTGGCGCTGAGGGGTGTTCTTACTTGTTACAGGCTGCAGATCGAAGAGTCATCGAAACCCCACAGATTCTCTCAGCAGCTTGAGAAAGCCGTCACAACCAACTACAAACCTGTCGCCAACCACGCTTATAATGTGAGTCTGAATGTGGTCCAGTATAGGGGTGGCTATGCGAGTGTTAGACTTTGCTGGGCATGTCCTCTTTTATTATGGATTATATCTTTATCTATAGCTATCTATTCATCCATCCATCCTTTTCTTATCACTCGTGGAATGTAGAAACCTAGAAGTTTGTTATAGAACAGCCATCCATCCATCCATCCATGCATCTGCCCATTTATCCATCCATCCATCCCTTCCATCTGTCCTTCCTTCCCTCCCGCCTTCCTGCCTTCCTTCCTTTTCCTTTCTGATCACTCATGGACCTTAGAAACCTAGTAGTTTGTTAAAGAAGAGCATCAATTCGATATTAATGAACAGTGTGCTTGAAAACTTCATGACCTATTCTCAAAACTGAAATGTTGTCATCTTTTGGTAACTCACCGGAAATTACAATCATATGCGCAACACTTAATGCAGTAATGTTTTGCAGTATTGGGGTACAACTCTGCTGGTAATGGTTAGTAACTGGTTTCCCCTAGTCCACCTCCTCTGACACTGCCAGAAGCCTTAATGCTGCTATGCCTTTGTCTGCTTGGCTTGTTATTCTCAGAAAGCACCTTCCTTTGCATTGTCATGTCAACAGTGTGATTCCATCTGTGCTTTTATTGACATTTGGGGCTGAGTTGTTTATTTTCTGTTAATGCATTAAATGTCCTGAAGTTGGTAGGCATTCATCCAGTGTTTCTTATGAGATCCAAAGTATTAATAGAGAGGGAATTTATGCAGCAGATATTAAAATGAAATATGATGCATATTTCATTTTAATATCTGCTGTATGTGAAGATATAGTCATTTATACCAAGTGCACATGGCAAGCAGTGCTTAGTAAGCAGTTTTTGCCACGGGCACTGTAGAAAGCTATACAGAATGATAGTTGATTGGTTGATGGGGCGTTGTCTCGCTGAATGACCTCCTGATTGTTCCACTACCCCGTTCCCTTAGCTTGACTATGAGAAGAAGAAGAAAGAAGAGGGGAAAAGGGCGCGAGCGGACAAGCAACAGGTGTTGGACATGCTGTTCTCTGCCTTTGAGAAGCACCAGTATTACAACATCAAAGACCTTGTGGATATCACCAAACAGCCTGTGGTAAGCAAGAAGTGTTTGTCTTCTAATCCACGGTTTAAGATTAAGATATGGTGCCAGTTACCAAAACACGGTCAAAAAAGACTTGCCACATGAGATTCATTTTAGTGTAGGTTTGGGAGACCAGTCTTTAGTGAACAACTGTAATCTGTTCTAACTCGATTGAAAGTAGATTTCAGGGCTGAAAGCTTTTGGAAACATTTTCAAGATGCAGTTCCATCTTAATCCTCAGATGCAAATTAAGCATAACCGTTGTAGTAGGCGGATGAACTGATATACAGTGAGTTTCATACCTATTGTCATACCTGTGGGAAACAACTAAGCATTAGTGGTGTAAATGTTACATGCATAATTTAAAGCTTAACAACATACACTATGTGGACAAAAGTATTGGGACATCTAGCCCTTGCACCAATAGGGACTTTAATGACATTGCATTCAAATACATAGATTTTAACATGGAGTTGGTCTCACTTTGCAGCTGTAATAGCTTCCACTCTTCTTGGAAGGCTTTCCACAAGATTTTGAGTTTCTGTGGGAATTTGTGCCCATACATTCTGTAGAGGTCAGACACTGATGTTAGACAAGATGGCATTGCCCAAAATGTCTTGGTGTGCTGAAGAATGCCCAAACTCTGAAAAACAAGTGTGTCCCAATACTTTTGACCATATGGTGTATGTAAAGGCTGTTAATTCTCTGTTAACGAGTAGGATGTATGGGAAATTATATACTGCTTTTTGACATTGTCTGTATTTCTATCTCACTTTCTGTAAAGATTTATCTGAAGGAGATCCTGCGTGACATTGGAATCTACAACGTGAAAGGAACCCATAAGAACACGTGGGAGCTGAAGCCTGAGTACAGGCATTACCAGAATGAAGAGAAGAGTGACTGAGTTGGTTCATTAGTTCATTAGTTCTTCTTAGTCCTCTGAACACCATTACAGGAATAAGGGTATCTATGCATTTAGTAATGTATGAGCCCAGGTATGTACAACTAAGTGTAAATGGTTTTTACTTTTCAGTGTCTCGTATACAAGTCCAAGTTTTTGGAAAGGGTTTTAAACAATTTTTTTGTTTTCGCTAGGAGCCACCATGTATTTGACGTTTCAGATTGTTTTGAAAAACAAGACTATCTGAACCATATTCATTTCAAGTTAATGGTGAAACAGAACAGCTATCAAAATTTTACAGTTAACCCCATTTTGTTTTAGCTGTGATTTTAAACTACTGAAGGCTGTGTTGAAATAAATGATTTTGTACAAAACTGAATCTGTGTGCTGGAAATTTAATGTGTCTACAAAAGCTAAATCTGTGGAAACCTGTTCTAGGCCATCAAATATTATCTACAAACATGAGTCTATTGTTTTCTCTGTTTATCACATTTCATTATTTCAAGAAATTTCATCAAATCACTACAAATAGGTGAACAATTTATAGTGAGCTAAATGTTGATTAACCAAAGTTCTGGCCAAAACGAAATGTGATTAAAAAAAAATTTTGAGCAGTTGGTGGCTTACTGGTTAGGGAGTTGCCTCTGCGATCAGGGGGTCGTGGGTTTGAAACCCAGGACTGACAGTGGCACCACTGAGGTACCCTGTCCCGGGTGCTGCACTGCTGTTTCACTTGGGTGAAATGGGTTCATTGCAGAAAACAATTTTGCGCTGCTCAGCGTTCATGTACGACAAATGGACACTTTACACTTTCAAATACATTTTAGTATTTTTTTGTACTCCCCAGCAACTAAGCAACTCATTAGCAAGCATCTCCTAGGCAGGAATATATGCAAGAGCAAGAACAATACTCAGAAATGTGCCCGCCTCCAGGAGCAAGGTTAGTTTCACAGCAGTTTTTGGCACATTAAGCTAAAACTTCAGTTCACCACCCTTCAAGATAAATACTTCAGTCCCTTATGTTGTCATTGGTCACACTATGCAGCAGTATTCTTACTGGCTGTATTTCTAAAACCTTTTGTTGACCAAATTGTCCCTAAGGCTACATACTCGTCTCCAGGTTGAAGTGTCAGGATTTTTTCAGAACTGTATGACCACCATGTACTGATCTTTTCAAATCAGGTTTGAGCCTCTTTGTGCTACTAGACCCCAAGTCAGATTTGTGAATATCAATATTCATTGGTTTTTACTGATTTAGACTTTTGTTCTTGTCTGCATCTTTGCAATCAATACATTTTCTGATTCCCCACTTCACAAAACCCTGCCTAACCTTAAGCTACTGAACAGCTGCAAGATACTAAAACTAACACTTGTCCTAATAATGGAAAAGCTGATGGCTGATCAGTTTATTCGGAGGTTTATAATACATACATGCAGGCCCCTCTGCAGTAAAAGTACAGGGCAGATGTCATTCATCACATAATCAAGGCAGATACAAGTTTGAGATGGAAATAAGCAATAAAGCTCCTCACACAGAGCAGTCATTGAGCCAGCAGCTTTTATTTTATTTTTTATTTCACAAATAGTGACAAGAAATCCTATACAATCTTGTGATCTGAGAAGGGACATGGGCAGAATATCTGTACAACTGCTGTCTGAGAGCTGACATGCACACAGCAAACCAATACTCAGGCAGTCTCATAACTCGTAATAGACCTAATTAAAAAAAAAACCCTAGTGAGCTGCATCTTTAAAACGCAAGCTCCTCGCGACTCATTTCAGCTCACTAAAAATACTGATCTCCCCCCAAACAAGATGATTCATAGCAGGGGCCAAGTCTTCTGGATGGACAAACACTGAAATCAACGTAGCGGCCTCCGGGGTAAGGGGGTTAAAAAGAGCTCCAGGTTTCTGTTTGATGAAGGAATGAATGATCCAATTGATCCGCAAGCCCTCGCAGCCACCAGCCCGATGTCTGCCACTGATGGGGGGAGGCACTTTGGGACACGTGCAGTGGAATTTACTGCAAAAAAATAAACAAACATTTAATAAACAAGCAGTGGCATTCCTGCCATCTAGCACCTTTCCCTGACTAATCCTACCACTTACTATACTCTACTGACCATAAGTGGTCACATATGTGTATTTTCTGCCACAGATATTGGTAGTTATCTAGGTAGTGATATTCCTTTATTTGGTGTCAGAAGAACAGGATGGGTTTCTCTTTTGAGCCTTGATTTCTCCATCCGGCTTTAGGTAGTTTTCCTTGCCAGTCACACTACAGGCTCAGAGTTGGACTCTATTAAACCATTTGGTGACTTCTAAAAAAGCACTATATAAATGAATTTGACTGTTAAGGTGCATTGGGATTGTACTTATAAGCTCAGCATTCCAAGTATAGCAAAAAGAAGGTCCAGCTTTAAATAAGAGTTCACCAAAGTGCTCCCACTAACCCAAATTTGGTCCGCGTTTATATTTGCATCAAACTGAAGAAGCAAACTTCAGGCATGATCAACTACATTTGTAATAAGTAAAATTGAATACATCTGACTCCCCTTGAAAATAGTAAAACAAGTTTAACAGGTTTAAAACACTACTTGTGTCTATGAGTTGACCTTACCAGCCAGTACAATCCGACATGACACGTTAACAGAACACCAAACCGGCTGTGGTCCACATGCATTGGACCAAAGGTGAATTTGCCAGATGCCAAATGCAAACCAGTCATTAAAATGTTGGAAATTTTGACAAAGACCATCCAAATGCACCATTAAATCATGTGGTGTGCCACACCCATCCTGTTTGAACTATTTTTTTCTTTGTCACCACCTCTACGCAATCCACAGCAAGTATTATACAGTGAGTCACTTTGCTGTGCCAGCGTAAGGGCATTGTTAGTTTGAAGAAGTTACTACGTCATGATCAACAGTTGAGCTAATATGGGCAGCCTATTCTCCTTTCTTCAATCTGCTTCTGCCACTTTACAGACAGCTAGAAAGCACAAGGAGGATTGCTGTCGCATCCTAGTGCAAACCTAGAAGCCACCGATAATGGCAGAAGGTCTATCAGAGGATGCCAGAGTTTTTAGGAGTCCAACACTTTATGCTCGAATTGAATCCAACTGTTCTAACACTATGAACTATTAATTTTTATATATAAAAATATATATATAAAATCAAAATGACCCCCATATTCTTCTGTCTTATAGGAAAGTCCATTCACTTTCATATTAGAGCAGTATCAAGTATCAAGAAAAACATTCAAAACTCATGAAAACTATTGTAGACCTAGAAACCTGAAATTCAAAAGGCTTCTCCACAAATACAAACTGGCTGCTCAAACTTACGCATTTCTCGATCTCAAGACCATCTTTAAAGAAGAGCATGTACGGCGTTGTGCCATCCTCGCGGAAGTCGAGCAGGCCGATTGTGCCGTCTGGGTTCATGGATTCACCTGTGAAAAACTACAGAGGAGGACGTAGGTTAAAAAAATAAATGCCTTTAATCACACTTTAGGAAAAGCCTTACGCCTGAGAAATTTAGTTATTCACATTGTTTTGGTATGGCAATTAAGTGCTACTACAATCTATACTGACCACCTCATATACTCAATTAAAGGGACTACTCATTTGTATTGAGGTGTGCTGGTTCAGGAAAAAAAAATCTCCAATTAAAAAGGTCTGACAAGTTATGAGCCCATCAGAAAGCGTACTCAGAATACAATTTTGTTTCATTGGTTATGACCTCCAAAGGTGTCCTAAGAATGTCATCATCGTACGTTCATGAGGGGGCAGACACTTCATTGCACAATGGAAGGACAGGGGAGGGGGACCACAAACGTACCTGGAAGTTCTTGATGTTGCCTAGGATTTTCTTGACCTCAGCTGGTGCGTTAGCCATGAAAGGGTCTACCCGGTCAGGAGATGTTTCCTGCAGTTTGGCCTTCACTCTGCAAAACAGTCATATTTACACATTTACCATACAATAACTGCAACCACCTGAAACACACAAGGAATCTTCAGCGTGCACCAATAAGGGTAGAAAACTCAATAAAGACGTTCTGTTGTCCCTAATTCAATCTCACAAGTCACTGATGGGACAAGAAGAAAGCGCAGGGACTTTCATTTAGCATCAACAGCTTAAAACCCGGGTGACTACACAAGACACTGGGCTGTCAAATGATGCAACAAACAAGACGTTTCAACAAAGGGTGCAGAAAAGATTAATAAAACGGGCTACGCTAAGTAATGGGGCTTTTAGATCATGAGCTTTCATTGTTGACAAGGTTAACAACCTATGACCACTGTTTTCCCATTTGAAGAGCTTCAGTGTTGTGCAAAAACATTAATGCAGCACCAGAACAAGACGGGCTAGATCATCTACCCTAAATATTTACATAAAAGGCAAATTCAGAGGAAACACCCTTCATTTGACAATTTAAACATTAAAAGCTGTTACTGAACCACAAACACCTCCATGTAATTTCTTTACAGGAATCGAGTAAGATAACCAGTAGTGGCAAATGCTTAAACTAAGCCATTTCCAGCAGTTCACTTTACCTACAGTCTTTCACTTTTATAAAGTGTTCACAGGGTAGTTTAAGCACTTTAAACTGTCAAATATTGGGGGCAGTGAGGAAGTTCTTACCCTCCTCATTCATTTAGTGCATGTAATGTCTAAAATTAAAACCACAAAAGGTACCCTTTTCAACGAGACCACACTTTATAACCCCCACATCAATCGCTGAGGATCTGCCAGAGTGTGGACTTACGCCTTCATGTAGTCCTTGATGTAGGATGTGTAGGACTTCTTGTCGTAGCTGGTCTCCTGCAGTTTGTGGTTGAGGACGATGTCAACGCCAGAGACCAGTGTACTATCGCAGCCCTCATCTGTTACCTCTGCAGACGCATTGCCACCAATGAGCGAATCGTCAATGTCGCCCTCTGACCTGCTGATCATCTACAAACACAAAGACGACTTTCAGTGGACGCAGTAGTACAGATGTTTAAATACTCAATTTTCTGCTTCTCTAGGGGTTTGAACTGCATAAGCACACTGTTGAGTGCGGTGACTTTTTAGAAACTAACACTACAGCCATGTTCACATTAGAACAATGGTCAGAGTTGCCCTTTCACACAGGTAGCACAGCAGGAGACATTCTGTGTCCAGGAGGCAGGACATGACCAAATTGGCCATTACCTATAAGACTTTTGTCTTTTTTTTGTGTGTAAAGGACTTCAGATGTTTGTTATCTGTTGGTTTCCCGCCAAAACTCATTAGCTACGAATTCTCTAGAAAATGCCCTGCTCTGTGCAGTCAAGTAGCTTGTTAACGGCTAGAAAGGTTCAGGACTTCAGCAACTTCGAAACAGCACCCCTTAGTGAACCCCATTGGTGAATTCAGCAGAATTCAGGGTGCCTCCAGTGCTGACAAAGGCTTTCAACTGTGCATGCGTAGCCCTGCATAATGGCTGCTCTAAAGCAGCCATACGCACTCAAACCCCCACAGCAACGTTTCAACGCCTCATCTAAAGCCCAAAGGGTAGAGACTATTACTGGGCAAAGGAGGAGCAAACCTACCTTTTATAATTGTTTTAATATATTTTAGGTAAGAAAAGCCAAATGAGCAGCTGTATACAAACTTGTGTGCACCCGTGTGTGTATGTATTTATGCATGTGTGCGTGTATGTATGTATATATAGCGAGAGAGAGATCTAAGAAGTGGAGAAAGGGTGGAAAAAGCCAGGATGAGTTATAGGTGCGGGCGGATGTTACAAACGAGTCATACAATTATGCAACACTTCACAAAAGAACGTTTTGAACTGAATGACTCACTTGACGTCCATACAGTCTTTTACGGCTCTTTGTTAAAAAAAAGGTATAACCGACAGACATTCAAAGGAAAAAAAATTGTACCTTTCCCTCGACTTCGATCATCATCCCGTTCTCAGACTCGATGATCTTGTAGATGTCCGAGAACATCTCATCCCCTGAAAACACAAAAAGAGTTGCTGACAGTTAGTCCAGCTCTGTGTGGTCTTCCTTCACATCCCCCCTCCTACACTCCATTTAAACATGCGATCTGGGAGCCCAGGCTCAAACTTTTTCGTTCTTTTATACTTACTGTCCTTCCTTTTTTTCCCTTTAAACATGTAATATGGGAGCCCAGGCTCTGCTCATTTGTTAAACTATCTTCCCTTCCTTAGTTTTTTTTTTATTCTTCCTTTTGTTTTTCCCCTTTCTTTTCCTGTATTACTTTCTTTCTCCTCGTACTCTGTGTCCCAGTCGATGAGTTGATTTAAACTCTGAGGCCTGAGAGACTCAGCCAACACCACCAGACACAGATGGGATAGCATTAGGCTAATCACATGAACCCACTCACTGCGGCTTATATTAAAATATAACCACACATTTATAAGATTTGTACGTTCAATATACATCAATAATACATTTTTCTAATCCCTTCGTGTAACAAAATCGTATATTTTGATATAATACTTCCGTTATGTGTCTCAAAACAAGCCAGAAGCTAACAAGCTACAGCTAACAAACCGGCTTTTTCTCTTTAAAACTATTTTACACTTGATTGAAACGTCCGAACTGGGACATAGAATCACAACTGATACGATAAACACACGGTGTACTTCATTTCACACTGATACGAACCGAAAAGTGGAGAGACAAAAGAGAAGAAAGGACTCCTTTTAGCTGGTGTGCTAATAGCGGAGCTAACAGTTAGGCCTCGGTTCTCCAGCGAGACGAACAAAGATTAAAAACCCAACTAAACGAGTCCAGATCCCAAAAATAGGGGTCCGCTCGCCTCGCCCGGACCCGGTAGACCAAGCCTGTGCGGGTTCTTACCGGTGATGATGTCCTTGTAGATGATCATGGTGCTGGATGGAGAGAGCTCCGGACAGGCCCTGTTCTGGCGGCGGACTCAGCTGGAAAGACCGAGCGAGCGCCTCGGGTTCTAGATACTGCAGAACCAGTGACGTCAGAGCTCTCGCTAAGGGGGGGGGGTGTAAGTGTGTGTGTGTGTGTGGGGGGGGCGGTCTGGAAGAACTAACGACCTCAAGAGGCTGAGTTCCAATCACAAATCTTTTCTTCTTCTTTCCTT
>JBBIGA010000083.1:22150900-22179362 GCA_037576975.1 Alestes dentex | reverse complement strand
ATGCTGGAATAGAAAAGGTTCTTCCCCAAACTGTGTCCACAAAGTTGGAAGCATGGCGTTGTCCAGAACGTCTTGGTCTGCTGAAGCATTAAGATAGTCCTTCACTGGAAATAAGGGTACAAGCCCAAACCCTGAAAAACAGGTGTCCCAATACTTTTGTCCATATAGTGTATGTGTCCCCATCTGTAGATGACAATAAAGTAACCTTGAACCTTGATGTTGTCTCTCTCTCTTCAGCGAAACTGGAAGGCCGCACCTGTGACTACAACGGCAGGATGTACCAGAACGGTGAGACCTTCCATGTGGGCTGCAAACATCATTGTACCTGTATAGATGGAGCAGTGGGTTGTGCTCCTCTCTGTACAACCAACCTGCCCCTGGCATCACCCTCGTGCCCTTACCCTCGACTGGTGCGGATCCCTGGACAGTGCTGCTTCAGCGTGGACTGCCACAAAGGAGCGATAGGGCCGGTGGAGCCGAGATGGAAAAGAAAGCAGCAGGCTAGTGGATGGGAGGACAGGGGACTGGACAGGCTGGGGAATGGCTTGCTGGAAAGGGCGAGAGGATGGGAAGACGAGCAGGGATATAAACATTTACCAGGTAATGGAATAGTCTGAATCCAGAATAACTACCTCGTTGATGCGTAGTACATTTGATCTAACGGCCTTGATTCCCCACATAGTGACGATCAAGTAGGGCTGTAGGTCAAAGTCTGAGGGGGCTCGCCATACAGTCTTAAAAGTAAAGATGACAAGAGAGTTTCTGTGGAGTGATGGCACATAAGAACCGTACTCACCCAAGGAACCTTTCAACTGTTGGTTACAAGAAACCACAGAAGAACCACAGTAAAGTTTACAGAATCTTCCCATAATGTAAAGGTTCTGTAACTAAGTGAGAAGACATGGCAAAAGATGCAATCTATCATCCAAGACGTGTTCGGAGTCCAAATTTTGCATCTTTAGTTTAGCTACAAGGAGCTACAAGGCTAATGTAGCCAACAAACACTGGAAGTCAAAAGGCACCCAAATCGTTTTTCTAAATGCATCCTCAAAACCTGTCAAATACATTTCCAAAACCACACTGATAAGACTGTGTCACCTTAATGAAGACCTGGATGCCATTTGGGATCTCCAAGGCAGTCGTGTCATATCATGCTTCATTATTTATGGCTGTCATTTTCATAAAATCTGATTCTAGATCAGCATTCCTACTCCTTATTTGGTTCGTGTAAATGGATTTCGTTGTCCTAAAAAAGCTGCCATTCATCTATACGGTCTGTACCACCTTAATGAAGACCAATAGATCTTTATTGGTTTGGGTTCCTATAAAGATCTTTTCTAGGAAACACTCAAAAACGTCTTTATTTTTAAGAGTGTACCAACATCATGATTGTCACAATAGCAGAATTTTGTTGTTGATACTAGAAGAAAGTGTCCTATCACTTGACATGAAAACAATACTATAGCAAAAATTGATAACATTCATCCAAACTCCCAGTGTTTTGTTGAATCTGCTCATCTGAGTCCAAATATGCCTGGACTGAAACAATCTGAACTCAAATGTCTCACACCTATAAAGATTAAGCCCTTTTGGTCAGGTCTGCTCAAGGCAGGATCAGACATTTTGAAATAGGTTGTTTCCAAAGGAAGAACTGAATTGCGAAAGAAAGCTTTTAGGTTTTTGGCACCTGATGCTTGGAACAATCTTCAATCTGAAATTCATTTGCAAAACATAGTATCCCTGAATGATTTTAAAGCTCAGGGGAAAACATTGGAGGGCACATGTTCTGTATGCAAGTGTTTCATTTAAGTATGTTTAATTGTAATCATTTTTTCTACTGTGTAACTGTTGGACTGCAACTGTGTTGCTGCTATTTTGGACAGGTCTCCCTTGCCAAAGAGATCTCTGATCTCAATGGGACAAACCTGGTTAAATAAAGGTTAATAATCAGTTAGACCTCATTAAGACCATCTTATGTCTCCTTTAGCCACATTCATCTCACTCACTTATATATGCAAGAACACCAGGAGTGTTCTCACTCCTTGCCATAAATCTCACTCTAGTTGTTACACATAATTTCCAGAAAGCAACCTCTTCTCTTTGGGCCTCAGATTGGAGCCGAGTTCAGCAGCAGTGTGTGATCCAGACCACCGAGTGGTCGTCATGCTCTAGCAGCTGTGGAATGGGATTGTCGTCCCGAATAACCAATGACAATGCCCAGTGCAAGCTGGAGAAAGAGACCCGCCTCTGCAACATACGCCCCTGCAGCTCCCTGGCTCTCCCCCCTAAGGTACGTTTTTAGCATCATAACTGCCTTAAGCTAAAAACAGGCGCCTTTTTATTGTTTCGGATCATCTCTGTCTGAATAAAACTGTTCACTCTTTGTTTTTTGGTTTTTTACATAATTTGAACATACCAACTGTCCTGTGTCACGGCGGAAAGTGGACAGAAACAAAGTTAAAAGCAGTAAAAATTAAGAAAACAATAGAATTTAATAAAATACTATATCAACAGTACAGTATAAAATGTAAACTATAGAATCTAGAAATTTAAATTCTGTTTTGTAATATATATATATGTATATCTATATCTATATATGTATATGTATATATCTATATCTATCTATCTATCTATCTATCTATCTACCTATCTAGTATAAGTATATGTGAGTATATGTGTGTGTATAAAATGACTTTCGAGAAACCTTTTTGGAGATATGGAGGTTTATTTTGACAGCAACAGTATGTTCTATATCAATAATTTGTTCAGTAGATGTATAGGAGAGTAGTGTAAACTCACTGAATTGTTTTTTTTATCTAATAAACATTGAATTAAAAACCGAATTCATTGAAGCAAACAAACCAAAAAATGCCTCATTGTTGAGATGTCACACAGGAGTGACTGAAGTTCTGAGGCTTTTAATCTTTACTTAATAGTTTGTTCAGTGCGTTTCATGTCGAGCTGCTTTTTGAACAATACAGAGCAGCCAATCAGAATGGAGGTAATTTACATATGTCTGTCTTAAAAGCACCGAAAAAAAAAAAAACAGTTTGGTGTGAAGGGCAAAAGAGGACATTGAAAATGATCATGCAAAAATAAATGAGTGTTTTTGGTACATTTCGGTAGGCAAACGGACCTAAAATAAGCTGCAAGAAAAATCTAAGATTCTGCCCCGTTAAGATGTATTTGACTGCTGTGGACTGGCGCCCTGAAGAATGATGAAGAATGATGAATGATGAAGAATGATGAATGATGAAGAATGATGATGAAACTGAGCAGTTTGGGTCGAGTAGTCGTGTCAGAGCGGTTTACCACATTGTTCCTTCCATCTCATCATCTTTCCTACTCTTTCTCTTTTTCCCTTTTCCACCTTTTCCTGTTTTCCCTCCAGAAAGGAAAGAAGTGCACACGCACCCACAAGTCTCCAGAACCCGTTTACTTGACCTACGCAGGCTGCCGCAGCGCCCGCGCTTACCAGCCGAACTACTGTGGCGTTTGCACTGACGGCCGGTGTTGTGCCCCCAGACACACCCGCACCCTCTCGGTGCCCTTCCAGTGCCCTGGAGGGGGCCGCATGGACAAAGCCGTCATGTTCATCCGCTCCTGCAAGTGCGGGCAAGACTGCGGGCACCTGAACGAAGTAGCCATGCCACCACAGAAGTGGCTGTATGGAGACACGCACAAGTTTATCGACTAGTTTGGTCCGTGCTCATCAGAAACGGCTGGAAAGGCTTCAGACATGCCACTTTAGACTGGCATCAGCTGACTGATTAGTGACGAGAGTGCAGAGCACAGTTGCACTGAGACTGTTTGTGTGCTTCCTGTAGTGGAACAGTCTTGACTCCCACATCTATGGATGTCCAAGAGAAACATCCTCGGCCGTGCATGGAGAACCCCCATTACTCGCCTGGCAAGTTCATCTGACGGCTGTGCTGAGGATCGCAGACAGTTCGATTTAGCTTTAATGTATAAGATTTTGTTATACTGAATTTTATGTAACTCTCTGGCTTGCCTTGAGATATTATTCATGGAAAACAGTGTTCATTTTTTCAATTTTTACATTTGTTTCCCATTATTCAATCATTTAGAGGTAAACAAAGTGCTTTCGTGTGAAATGTAGGATTTAAATGTGTGTGTGTGTGTGTGTGTGTGTGTGTGTGTGTGTGTGTGTGTGTGTACATATATATATATATATATATATATATATATATATATACATATATATAACACTACTAAATAATACATATAATACAAATACAATAACACGTTATGTTATTACATAGTCTGGAAAAGTTCATTGTAACATTTTAGGCCAAAACCTTATCTCAGAACTAATCTAAAAATAATCTCAGGTGTCAGGCAATGTCTTATTCTTTCTTATATATTCTCAGAGGTGGCTTGTAGAGGTTTTAGATACTTTGGACATCTGGGTCCTTTCACCACCACTATCAAGAAATCAGGAGCCTAGAATGAAGCATTTTACATCAAAACCGCTCCGAAAGCCTTTTCTTTACTTCTTAATGATTGAATTATGGAGAAATGTTGAAAAATACTGCCCTTTAAATAGGAAGCACAGTTACTGATTCTGAATTCTTTAGAAAAGAGGCCTTTTATTCTTTTCTGACGTACATTCTGAGGGGGTGTTTGTGTGAGTGGATGCACATGAGCTCTCTGCAGCTACAGATTTATGTTGCATAGGTTATAGATAGAGCCGGCCTCTTTTAGCTCAGATACCAAATTGCCAAAATGAGACACGGCATGGAAGGGGAGTGGGGGGGGGAGAGAGAAATTGCTTTCGATGCAGTTTAAATTAAACTGAATTAAATATGAGAGGTCACAAAGCACCAAAGGAAAATCTACCATCTGAGCAGTTATGAACAACAAAACGAGATACACAAGAGTGCTATCTGCATGTATCTTTTATATTAGAGATGAAGTGCATCCAAGGACTTGCACATATCATGTATTATTCAAACAATACCAACTAGCTCTAATGCTTTCTTCTAGTTTGAGCTGTCGACGCGTACGTTTTTACTCCTTGCACTAAAGTAACAAGTTAGACACTGACGTGGTACAAGTAAGTACTATAATGTATTATTTATGGGCTGTAAAATGTTAAAAACGGAAATTAAACGTCTCCCATTAGATGATGCTCGTGTCTGTTGTGCTGTAATGTGAAGATAATGTTCACAAAGCTTGATTTACTGCAGTGAAGCCAACACTACATTAAAGCAGACATCCCAGATGAATAAAATGAGTAGTTTCATTTACCCAGATTTCCTTTTATCCCAGATGCAATCAATCAGACATCACAAACATTATAAGTCAATGGACAGGTTTAGGATGCAGTCTGATTTACTGTGAGCTATAAAAACACAGAACTTCACCACCAGCAGCCGTTTCAGGCCACACCAAGGCCAGTACTCACACAGCAGTAATAATGTGGACTGATCTCTGCTGTTTTTGGACTGAGGAGGGAATGGTACATCAAACTGAAAGTGATGCAACCTGTTTTACCGCAATACGGCCCCTGAGGCGGTTACTGACACAGAAACTGACTCTAGATCAGGTCTCCTACTTCTGAGGTGGTTTGTGAAACCTTGCCCCTTTGTCTAGAAAGGCTATCTGCAAAATTTGCATACATGGAAGTTTTATGTTTTCGTTGCTCATAGTGAGTCATACTGTGTCCTAACCCACACAGACAAGCCCGTACCACTGAAATGAGCATGATATGGTTTGGGCAAGCTGAGAGCAGCTGTTGAGGGTGTGTTTATGGAAGATTTAGCTAAGTGACTACTGATTAGCATGTTTAGCAACATCAGTCTCATGGCTGCAATTGCAGGATTTTGAAAACTAACAAAACTGGGGTAAGCCAGACAACTCAATTTTAATTCAGTTTTAAGAGTAATTCACACCTTTCATAAATGTCTGAATGTAACCCCACTTTCCACATGTGGCATTTATATACTGAAAACAAGCACAACTGATGTTTAGATGATCTTTTTCCAACTTCTCTACATCCCTTAGAATTACTAGGCTCTTCTGTGATTGAGACTGATCTGTAAAAGTTCTCCACATATACTGGTTGGGTGCCCTGAATGGTGCCATGCTCAAAAACCAGCCCTAGCTAAAACATTTTATACCTTAGGAGTGTATGAGCCTGACTAAATTGCCGTAGGCTGAATCTACATATGTAAATGTGTAGGCTTACCTAACATATCAGGCTGTTCCTGCAGCTTAGTTTCCACACACTGGGGGATTGAACAGTACATCAAAGTAACAATTTGTTGACTACAATGTGTGCTTTAAAAAAATGAAAGCTTTAGCCACAGCTCCCTCTGCAGGTATGGATGTGACCATATTGTATTAGTTTATATTCAGTGAACCGAAGTTAGAGACAAGTGTGTGCATGAAAACGACATCTAAAAATGTCTCTGTGCAACTGTGTAAATGAATACAAATACAAGCCAGGAAACTCTCATAGTATAAAAACGTTTTAATCCTCAAACCAATAAACAACCATGATTAACAAGAGAAATTAAAAAAGATTTCCCCCAGACCACAATAAAATAAACAAGGTTTACATTTTAACACAAGGGAGTCTATGGGAGGGTAAAGAGGGGGGAGGGGGTGAATGAGCAGGTATCAAAATAAAATACATAGGGGCTCTTCTTCCTTTGTTACAAAAAAAATCCAAGTGGACCACGATCACGGTACTGGATTGCTGGAACAGCTCATCTGGACTGCTCGACTGGAAAATACAGGGTAGGGAGGGGGAGTAGAAGAATGATGTTAGAAAATGTACATTGTCAAATCCAAGTCTATCAAACAGAATCTGAGTCACTGCCAACATTGCTAATAAACAGTAGGGCCTAATCTTTCTAACATGCTACTTTCACATTTCCAGTTGAACTATTCTTTTAAAAATAAGCATAAGGGGACAAAGATAAGTTTAAGTCCTTACTGTAGGAAGAGATGTCGATCTCCTCCGGCAGCTCAGCCACGTTCACCTCGAAGCGGTCCTGGACGTCATTGAGGGTCTTGGCATCCGTTTCGTCGGACACAAACGTGACGGCCAAACCCTTGGTCCCAAACCGGCCGGCACGAGCCACCTGAGAGGAAAAGGAAGAAGACAGGTTACACAAAGAAACATTTAATAGAGGAGAATCTGTTTGAGAATTTTGTTTCATTGTTACAATCTTCCAAGATAAAGCACAACGGAAGCTTTATCTTGGTTAAAGCATAGGTAAAAGCTAACTCTGCTTCTTGTTTCATTTCAAAACTGCAGTTTCAAGAGGGCAATCATTAGGACTGGTGATGATAAAAGCATGGTGTAATTTGCTCATTTCTGCAGAATTCAGGTTAATACATGTTCTGAAGCAGAATACATATCCTGTGCTTTAAATTTGATAGTGTATACAGTGAAGCAAAACTCCTTAACAATACAACCATGTTTGTTTGTATTTGAGACTAAATTAGAAGCGCGGACTCAAACATGTTGATACAGATGCAATGAATAACTTACTACGCAATCGTGTAAACAAATCTAAAAGCAAAACGACACCACTTAACATCTAAACAGTTTGTAGATATTTACCCTATGCAGGTACGTGTCAGAGTCTTCAGGCATGTCGTAGTTGAAAACGATGTTAACACGCTCAATGTCCATTCCCCTTCCAAAGAGGTTAGTAGCCACCAGGATCCTCCTCTGGAAATCTTTGAACTGCTGATACCGTGACAACCTGTTTTAGAAAGAGGGGGTTACTTCAGCAACTGTATCTCAGGGAACAGGAGCCTTACACAACCCATAGAGCCCCATTTCCAAAAGGGCAAATGAAGTCTTACCTTTCCTCCTGGGCCATGCCTCTGTGGATGGCAATGGCAGGGAAATTCTGCTCCACCAAAAGTTGAGAGAGAGCAACGCAACGCGGTACCGACTTCACAAAGATGACCACCTGAAAACACACAAATCATAAACCAAAGACTCTCAGACAGGCTGCAATGTACAGAAATACATGCCCGTAACAACTCAAGTCAGCTCAAGTAAGATAACTAAGACCGATCCACAAAGTTCAACTGATGGGAACAGCCTTATTTTCTCTGTTTTTTTTTTTTTTTTTTACATTTACGGCATTTAGCAGAGGGGATGCTGAAGGTAGGATTTGAACCCATGACCAGAGTCAAGTATCCTACGCACTAGGCCACCACCATCCCACACCACCGCATTTACTGTTTTATACAAAAAAAAATTCTTAGCATTCTTTATATTTACTTATTTTTATTTGTTGGTTTGTTAATCTCATTTGTTAAGATTGCTTAAACTTTCAATACTGCACACCACATACTGTACACAGATTACTTGTCACTCTTGTTTATGTATAATGCTCAGTCCTCACTGTATTCAAAGTTGAAAGCTTTGTCTCATTCTACCATTCTCAACTAGCCAATTCACTGACCGTCTTGTAGATTTCTCCTATTTCAAAGCAACAAAACTGAATTCAGGGTAGATGCCAAAAGACCATCTCTTGGTATGAGGGAAAAAAAAAATCATGCATCTCTTAGCAAAAGCACAAGAACACCACTTGCAGGATATACTGTTATGAAGTATCCTATCATTTGTGTACTAGTCAGCTATTTTGCAATACCTTGTATTTAATGCTTTGCAAAATGAATACCGGGCTGAGTAAAGCACTATAGTGCATCTGAAAAGTACACATTATAAAAGATGGCAACGATTATAGAATTCCTGGGATGATACCAGCAACCAATGACTTACACCCTACTTTGCTGACACTGATAGCAACAGCCTATAGTCTTACTGTCTTGCGATTTAGAAAAAACACATTGTATACGAACCATACTGGCTGCAATTCAGATTTTGATAAAGGAGAATATTAAGACTTATTGTATCAGAGAATAATTTAATTGGCTGCCATAAAAAAAAACCCTAAAACACACCTGGTTGAACTCAAGCACGTCAAGCAGGTCAAAGAGTTTGCGGTTTTTCTCGCTGTCCTTCAGTTTGCAGTAGTACTGCTGTAGGCCATGCAGGGTAAGCTTTGTCTCATCGTCCACAAACACCTCCATTGGCTGGAGAGGCAAACAGAGAAAGAGATTTTCATACAGTAAACACATGCTGGCTATTTCTAGACTGAAAGCACATCACAGACGAAAATGAAAAACTGAACACTTCCTAGGGTCTTACATCTTGCATGAACTTGCGACAGACGGGGCGGATTTCTTTGCTGAGTGTGGCGCTGAACATCATAACCTGCTTCTCGTGAGGGGTCAGCCTGAAGATATCTTGCACATCCCGCCTCATATCTGAAACACAGAGAGACACAAAGTTAGCCTTCTGCTTCAAGGTCAATGAATGAATCACATGCTCTTATTCACTAGCCTGAATACATGTAAATCAAACTGCAGAAAGATTATTTACTCAGACATCATGAATCACAAAGACGTCTGATCGGTGACATTTTTAGAAGGCCGGAGTAAGTAATGTTCGTTTATTTGATGTCAGTTAGAAGCAATTCGGTGACTTTAGGCTTCTACGTTGCATACAATGAACAAAATTAGATGGCCCTTAATCATCAGCTAAAATTTAATAGCAGGCCTATATGTGAATAAATACGTTATAATGCTCATAATACATAAGGCAGTCATTTCCAAACATTTCATTTTGACACACTGCAAGAAGTACAAGCCATGTTGCTCCAGTACTGTTTTGTTTCACCATAAAAGACAACATGCTTGTTTCAGAAATGAAACTTTGAACAATTACGGCACTGTGACTAGGCAAAAAGAGTTGAAATGGCAGAAGGTATCATTTATTAAGTAGATAAATCAAAATCATATAAATAAATTAGTTGCAGCCCTAACACAGGATGTATTTTGCTCACTCACCAAGCTGCTCCAACATCTTGTCGCACTCATCCAGCACAAAGTGCTTGATGTTTTTGAGGTTAAGGGTCTTGTTGCGGATGAGTGCCAGGATGCGGCCCGGCGTGCCCACCACGATGTGTGGGCAGCTCTTCTTCAGCACCTCTTCGTCCTTCTTAATAGACAAGCCACCAAAAAATACCGAGCACTTCACGCTAGACATGTACTTGGAGAAGCGCTCGTACTCTTTGCTAATCTGGAAGGCCAGCTCACGTGTGTGGCACATCACGAGTACGGACACCTGAGGATTGAAGGGAAGCGATTAATGAAAAAGGCATGAACATTTCAAATAAAATTTCTAATACTCTTCAACAGTGGCAAAATCTCCATTTGCAACCATAAACACAAACACAATAAGAAACAAAGTTGCTTCCAAAGTTTCTGGTGACCACGAGCAGCTATCCAGTCCTGAAAAATATAACTTGTACACACATGGCTAATAAAATGTTATATTGTATTTGTAAAGCTCATGGCCGATAAACTACATTCCTAAATCTCTACTGCGAACCAGAAGAAACGCAGAAGGAACCCAAACCCACCTCCATGCTTACATACAGACGTGGAAAAAAAAAAAAATAAGAGACTGCATCATTTTTTTCCTGATTGTTGCTTTTGTAATTTGTGGGAGTGTGTCTGTGTAAAATGTGCATGTCTCTATTGTTTTATACACTACTGATCATCCTTGATTCAAGATTCCAAACAAAAAATGTTGAGAAATTTTTAAAATAAAAATGTATTATACCCTGGAAATGTTAAATGACAGGCATTTCTTTTTTTCTTTTTTTTACACAGCTCACACTGCAACAGTTCATAAAGAATAACAACCTGGGCATTTTACACACACACACTGCCACAAATTGTACAAACAGTGAACAGGAAAAAGTGATAAGTGGTCTCATTTTTTTTCCCCCATGACTGTATAACCAACAAAATTACTACACTTTAGAAACTGCATTGACGCTGTGAATTGCATGACTCCAAAACGTTTTTCCGGACATGCAAGCTTGGCCAGCTCCATGTCTGAAAACCTTTTGGTTTTCACTTATTTATGCAAGAATGTTACAACACTGATGGGCCAGTTCAAGATCAATGCTCCAAGACGATCAGTTTGAGTGTGCGCGTTCCTGAACCAGCAAAGTGTCGTATGTAGAATGGTCCACTCACCTGTCCATCAACAGGTTCAATCTGCTGTAGTGTGGCAAGCACAAACACTGCTGTCTTTCCCATACCAGACTTGGCCTGGCATAAGATGTCCATGCCCAGAATGGCTTGTGGAATGCACTCGTGTTGGACTGAGAAAACAAGAGAACAGGCAAGATAAATACATGCAGTTCACTTTGATCGGATACCCAGACAAGGATTTAAGCATTTTCCTTCTAACGGAGAATCTTTATTCAGAAGGTTGCATAGTCCAGTATTATGCTTAATCTCTGTCTGGGAATCTTTTTAACAAAGGAAAAAGAGCCTGTATCTACATTAGTTTCTTGTAACTTCTGACCTTCAGAGGGATGTTCAAAACCACAGTCAACAATGGCACGGAGCAGTTCAGGTTTGAGCAAGAAATCACGGAACCCGGAGCTATGGATGGAGACGTAAGACCCTTTCACCTCCTTCTTCACCGCTGGGACAGCGCTCTCCGGGGCTCCCTGTGGCTCATCATCCTCCTCGTAGTCTAAAAGCTCATTATCAACATCGTTTTCGGCCATGTTTGCTCTGAAAGAAAAACACAAGACGCAGATCTCAATCTTTAGCCACTTCAGCCAATTTAGTACACAAAGTAAAACAATTCAATAAAACACCATTAATAAACAATTACGTGTGAAGCATCTGTCTAGCTGTTAAAAATCAAACTAATGCTGATGAATACTGTACAAAGAAACTGCCTGAACGTGTTTACTGGGGTAACTGATCTTTCAAACAGCTGCATAACTTTAGCCCAAAGTGAAAACAGCCGAAGGGAACCTCTGACTTTGGGCTTAAGGTTAACTGAGGAAACGTGCTTTGTGAAATGTCCTTAAAATGTATCTTAAGTAAATGCTTTCAAGTAATTTAAAGCTGGAAGTTTACATTTCGAAATTTCAACGTGGGCTCGAAGAGATTGCGAGCCAGGCCTTCTCGCCCAACATGAGTGTCTGACCTCATAAATGCTCTACAGGTACAAACTCCCACAAAAACACCTCAAAATCTTGTGAAAAACCTCCCAGAAAGAGTGAAATCTGTTACAGCTGTAAATGGGGGACCAACTCCATATTAAAGTCTATGTATTTGAATGCAAGGTCATTAAAGTCCCTGTTGGAGTTATGGTTAGCCGTCCCAATACTTTTGTCTACATTGTGCAGTTAGCCAGTTAGCATATTATGGGTTATGTAAGCATTATTTTTAACGCTACTCCGAACACAAAAAGGCACTTGCGTAAACACAGGCCAAAATATTATTAATAAACAAGAAAATTAAATAGATTTACTTATCCACGACAAGAATAGCCAGCTCAACTGAGCTCCTCCAGACAATGAATGGGGGGCTGCCTCGCCATTCAAAGTTGTATTAGCACGTTAGCTTCGTTTAAACAGCACGTTTTTAAAACTGAGCATCGTATTAAACACGTTTAGACAATGCATTGTATTAATTAATGTGACAAATGAAAGAAAACCCCCATTCAACACAACGAGCAGTGTTTACAATAGCTGGCTTAGCACAATGTTAGCTAACTCGCTAGCCAACGAGGGTTTTCCATGTTAATAACGTCAATTAACCCAAACACAGATAAATAAAGCGGCTATACTAACGACAAATGAACGCATAAACAAGTCCCGTCGCGTTAAGTACCAACAAAATCCCTCAGATATCTATTTTACCTCTATAAGCTGTTCTCGGACGTCTGCTTTCTCTCCGGCTCTTCGCGTGTTTAGGCCTCTAACCATCTCATAGTTCCCGGACGTTCGCAGTCTACAATGCCTTTGAATGCCATTGGCTGTGTTTGACGCCAATCAAGACCAAGCCAGGCTTCGATTGGTCAATAGTATAGACAGTCAATAAAGTTGGCGGGTTTAGCAGTTTGAACCCTCCCTCTTTCCCCCTAGTCTTTTGCAGTGGTTTTGTGTCCATGTGGGGTCGCCAGACAACCAGTGAGGAGAAAATTGTGATCTTTTTTTATTGACTGGAGTATTTGAATTTCCTTGTAGTAACATGAATGCATCTCGTTTTTATATAGTGTTATATAAAACCTGTGATTCAGTGGTGCCTAGTCATTTTTAAATGTCAATCGAAACAGGTTTAAATCACTCTCCTTATGTTTATCACTATGTCCAATAGTCTACCATGTGCAATATTGTGCAAAGTTCTCACCAGATGCTAAAACACTATTATTATGTGCAATATCTTATTATGGGCAATAGTCAAATTCATATTATGTACAATACCATGTGAAATATCATTACTGTCAACATTACTTACTACTGATCTCAACTACATGCAATAACATACTCCTGACTCCTCCTGTTCCTTCTATGATTGCAATTCTCTTTACCCTATCTGGTAATTGAAGACCTGTAGGGTATGAGGTCGTTCCAATAGAAAGGAAAATTAAGCATCCAGCTATATTGCACAGATCTTTTCAACAATAGTAATAGCATTGGTCATATTGCTGTCATAACCATGAGAATAATGAATGAGCTTCTTTTCCTATCTGCTGGCTCTAACCCATGGCCTTGATCAGTATATGAAGTTTACTAGTTTGTGGATCCACTTGCCTTCCAGATCAGTCAAAATCAAGGAGAGTAAAGTTTTAACTACTTGGAACGCTCCATATTAATGAAGATCCATACAAATGATTTGTGAATGGATCAGTAGCTCCTATGCTGAGAATAAAAGTGGTCATGTGACAAGTGAACAAGAGAAAGACTCGTTCTTGAACGAGCCTGTAGCTAAGCTGATACAATTATATGGACAGTACTCCTGGGTCATCTGTGAGATTAAAGTAAAGTGGAACCTTATAGTGAACATACCACACAGTGTGAACTTCTTTCTCTGTGTTTATCCCATTCACCAAGTGAAGCAGCGGGCAGCCAGTGATGCAGTGCCCAGGCAGCAGTGTATGGGTATGGTACCTTGCACAAGGGAACCTCGGTGGTGCCACTGGCAGTCCTGGGATTTGAACCCATGACCTTCTGCTCGCAGCGCCAACGCCCTAACCACCAGCTGCCCTTGCAAAATGAACTAATTATACATTAAAGACACATCACTGTTCGGAACAGGTCTGACCACAGTGCTGGCGCCAGAGCGGATCTACCAGGCAGGCATCTTACTTGGGGGTGGGCTGGGGGGGGGTGTTGGGGATGGGTGCTGGTTGGTGTCTGCCGTGGTTCCCGGGGGTGGGGGGTGGGGGGGTGCTCGCTGGTGTCCGCCATGGTTCCGGGGAGAGGGGGTGGGGTCGGGACGGCCGTTCTGGACTCGCTAGGGGGGAATGCCTTTGAATGCCCCCCACCCTTGACGCCGGCACTGTCTGACCATGTAGGAATTCGGTCAAGATTGAAGTTTTAGAAACAAAAGAGAACAAAAGGAAAAGTGAGATCAGAATAGATCACTTAAATATTACTGAGCACCTTGACTTTAGTATTAATCATGCTTAGAGCCAACCCTACACTTTCAGTGGGGAAAGAAAAAGCCCTAAGAGCTTAAAAAAGAAAAAAAGAAGTTTTGTGCACACAGTACCTTGCTGTTTTATTTTCACCGTCTTGCATGCTGTTCACAATCCAGCATTTATTGTTCAGTAACAGTAAAAGCTTGTATTGTCCATTACCTTATTTGTTGTAATTGTAATGAGGCGGCTGGTGGACCAGTGGTTAGGGAGTTGTCCCTATTGTCATGCATGAACACACCACAGCGTAGCAATGTGAAATTCTTTCTCTGTATTTCACCCATTCACCAAGTGACTCAGTGGGGAGCTAGCAACAGAGAGTCTGGGGACGGTACCTTGCTCAAGGAACCTCAGCAGTGCCACTAGCAGTCCTGGTATTCAAACCTACAACCTTCTGAACACAGTGGCAACTCCCTGGCCACCAGCTAAAATCTGTTGACTCTTGTGGGACTCAATCCCACAACCTCTGAACTGCCTCCCTGAGCTAGCTAGAAGTCCAATGCACTATCCATTGCACCACAGAGCCCATAATGTAGCTGCTGTCTGCTACAGTTTTGCATGAAATGTATTCCAAACAAAACATAGTTTACGTACTACGCAGCTGAATGTGCTTCTAATGGTGGGTACCAACATCAGTGCCTGACCTCCTAAATGCTCTACAGAAGGACTGGGCACAAATTCCCACTGAAACACCCCAAAATCTTGTGGAAAGCCTTCCAAGAAGAGTGGAAGCTGTTATAGCTGCATAGGGGGGGACCAACTCCATATTAAAGTCTATGTATTTGAATGCAACGTAATTAAAGTCACTGGTAGTGTAATGGCCATGTGGCCAAGTCCCAATACTTTTGTCCATATTGTGTAATATTGGACTGAAAAATCAAAGGTGCAGCACCTGTGCGCTTTAACATGCTCGGAACAGATGATTGGGTGACCTAACTGTCAATCAAAGCCTATTTCTAAATTATTCTATCCTATTGGTTGCCACTTCTGTCAATCAGCGCAGTCCTCTAGTTGGGTGATTAATCGTACTCATATCTGCTTTTCTTCGGGATTTAACGCCCCGACGGACTCGGTTGAGAGTGCGTGTCCACGGTGGAATATGTGAAGATGAAAACAGGCTATTAATTTTAACAAAAACGACGACATTTGCTGTCGTTTTTCGAGTTAAATGTTTGCAGTCTCACCACATCGTTGTGGAGAAGGAGGACTCGGTGGGCGGGACTTGGGCGGTGCCCATGAAGAACCATCCTTTGGAGGAAGCTGGCTGCTTTGACAGCTCTCGTTTGATTTTTTGGAGCCGCAAGACGACGAAAATGGATCATAAATGCCGTGTTTATATGTAAAATCCGTCACATTTCAAACGAGGAGGGTTCCGGAGCTTCGGTTGGACTTGCTGGCCCCGTTGTCAGGGTAATGGCTCGAGCCACGCGTCCTCTTCTTCACTTCAGGTGGGTTCATTCATTCTTCATGTTTATATCACTGTCATATCGTAAATTTGTACGTAGCTGTTTAAAACGTGGCCTGTTTTAGTGCTGGAATAAGGGACAGACGTCTTGAGAGCCTGGCCTCCGTGTTACATTCCTCTGCATCCACATTCACAGCAGGAGCAGACGGTGTAAAATAACATAACGGTGGCAAACGTTTTTCCCTCATCTTGTATATCTTCCAACGAAACAAGGGCTGACCCTCCACAAAGACATGTCCTTTAGTCCTTATGTGACTTCAAAGCTCTGAGATACCTTCAGACATCATGTAGACACGCCATTCGTAATGAATTCGTCCTCATTTCCATCCGGTTACACAATCATAGCATATCCAGGAATTGTCATTTGGTACTGTAAAACACTGGAGATGAATAGAAATGCATTCGATGTTTACATCAGGCACAGGCTGCAGCTGCAAAACAGGTTACAAAAATTGGGCCTCTGGATGCTCGTATGCTTTCCCCTGTGGTTTGGGAGTGAAACTGGCCTGCTGTGATGTGATTAGGCCAACAATTTTGGCTCTTTTAATACAACAGTCATTGCTGTCTGCTCCCTGTGATGTTGGATGTACAGCAATGGCTGCTGCTCTTCATCTGCAGTACTCATCTTTTCCTAGGAGACAGAATGGACTTTTTTCATATATTTTTTTGCTGAGAGAGAGAGAGAAGAGGGCTCCTCTGCCTCCAATTTAAATCCCATTTTGGCCAACAGTTAAATGGATTAATCATCCAGCTACTCTGCTTGTGATTAGAACGATGGGCAGACTAATCGCTGGGCCTGCCTTGTTTCGAGCCAACACTGCTGGATGAAAAGGATGAGAAGGGTTTTTGTCTTTCCATAGCTGATAAGAGCAATTTCATCAGTGCTTTGTTAGAGGGTTGCTGGTGATGTGATCCTGGTTTCCTATGCAGGTGAGGGGTAAAAAAAAGCAGCTGGTGGTCTAGTGGTTAGGGAGCTGTCCCTGGTATCAGAAGGTCGTAGGTTCAAATCCCAGGACTGTTAGTGGTGCCACTGAGGTTCCCTTGAGCAAGGTACCATTCCCACACACTGCTCCCCAGGCGCTGTGTTCCTGGCTGCCCACTGCTTCACTTGGTGAATGGGTTAAATACAGAAAAATAATTTCACACTATTCACACTGTGTGCTGTGCTGTGGTTTGTTCATGTGTGACTACAAGGGGCCACTTTAAAAAATGCCATTGCCAAAGCAGGCCTTACATGGATGCTGCACTCAGGGATGATGATTCACTAAGCATTTATGACAGAATGACATCATTCTGGACATCTTTTGGGGTTTTTTTTTGTCTCTCTTGATTATGGTCAGTGTAAAAAAGGAGGAATGTAGTCCTAGAAGAAGTTCTCCACCTCTCTTTTATTCTGTTGAAGAAAATCAAACTTACCACAGCCATTTTAGCTTATCTTGAGACCACCATCAATCCACTACGATAAAAAAGCTAAGTAACAAAATCAGGAACATTTTCCACCTGTATTTAAGCCATGCAGCAGAACAATTATTATGTGGCTGCCCATTTTCTTAGATTCCCAAGTTGTCCACATTGTAAGTTTTTAAATCGAAAAATGAATTGAGGGCAATTAAAGTGTCTTGATCTGTGAACGCATTGCCATTTGAAAATAATTTAGTTATCAGCAGCGATTAAAGTGTGTGATTAATAGACTCTGGCATATCAGTATGTAGTATGAACAGTCCATGCTCCATCTATGAATTTGTCCTTTCGTAGCAATTGTTTGATTGGACACACTTTACAGAACATTAAAAAATTTATTCAACCTAATGAACTGGAATCTAGTTTCTCTATGTGACGCTGAGTTTCCACTTTAACATTTTGTGTGTTGATATAACTCAGGGGTGTCCAATTTTATCCATAAAGGGTCGGTGTGACTTTAGGTTTCCATTCCAACAAAGCAGGACCAGTTGTTCAAAGACTGAGGTGTGGAGTCAGGTGTGCTCTTGCATGTTTGGACTGAACCCTTTACGAAAGACTGGACACTCCTCCTAACCGAAACTAGGCAGGATGGAAGACAAACTAGCCACCATGCAAACAATTGTCTATCCTAAAAGTGTGCTCTTTCGCATGCATACAAAATGGGTATCATTTTTACTACTGCATTCTAATTGTAGTTGTTTTGACAGCACAAGGGTTGTGCTCTACATTGCCTTACTTGGTAAAAAAGATTTTCTGTAAAACTTGGCCAGCTGCTGTGAAGGCAGGCATTTGTAGGCGGAGCACAAGGTCAGTTGGGCCCAAATTTAGACCTCCATTATGGCAATATTTTGGAATGGAGCTCCAGAAATATCTCAAGGCAAATTGAGATATTTGAGAGAAAAATTCTGATGATTTGGTGAATTTTCCCTTAATGTAACTGCAGCAGAAACCTCAGGGTAGTAAAATTAACTCTGACGTGACCAGCGTACTGCAATGGGTCAGGCTAAAACAAAGCTTTGTGTGTTATTTTGTGTGTGTATGTGTGTGTGTATGTGTGTGTGTATGTGTGTGTGTATGTGTATGTGTGTGTGTGTGTGTGTGTGTGCGCGTGCGTGCGTGTGAGACACTCAAGCTGGCACGTCTGTCACTACACGCGAGTTGAAGGATTCAGTATGAAAGAGGAGGATCGTTTACATCCTTTCACGTCTCTCTTCCTAGATTTGATTGGGTGGCCATCCCATTCTATTCTCCCTCGATCTTGTGATGCCGAGCTATAACTCGCTCTGTAGCGAAAGTGTGTAATATCTCTTTCTTTTTCTGCCCGTGTGACCCGGACACACTCTCGCACACACTCTCTTGAGTTTTGGCCTCTGGCTAAGTACTGCACTTCCTTACCATTCAAACAGCGGGACACTGCAAGTAATGGACAGCCTTCCTTGTGGCCCATGCTCCACCAAACCCCCCGTGTCATGTTTGCTGTCTGAGGTTTGTTTCTTTAGTTTTGCCCTTGAACTACAAGGCTAATGTAGAAAATAAGTAATGGAAGTAACATTTGTATTACTTACTTGTTTGAACACCCTTACTATAGAAACAGACACCAGACACCAAACATACCTTGGCTAATCAACTATATGTGGGTTAAAAAGGATAATTGTGTAATTCTGGCAAAACTTGTGTATGATGTAGGCTAAGTTACAAGAGAGCTACAGTTTCAGTTTTTTGTAATTGTGAATGCCATATGCAATGACTATCTTTAAAAAGTCATGATGTAAGAAAACTGCTAATACAGTCTTCGTGCAAAGCCTATGGAAGAACATGTGGAAATAGTATAGATAGCAACCTGTAGTAGTGTTAGTTGTTGTTGTACGTGATATATTTTTATTCATAGTTACTTTTGGAGTGATATAAATATATTTAATGCTTGTAATGAAATAATTTGTACAGGTATTAACAGTTTGTAACATTCTTAGTAAATATAGAACAGATCATTCTAAAAACAAATGTTTTTTGGTCACTGGTAACTAAGACGAGGTATCAAAGTTTAATTATTTCAATGCTACAAAGTAATGAAAAAAAATCTGTAATTCAGTCTTAGTAGTACCGTGAGCCAATAAACATGATTTTTAAAATTATTGATTTAAAATATAAGTTTTTGAGCATTATATTAAACTGTGTTAAAATAAGTTTAAGTATTTAAAAGACTGGAAAATTGATAGTAGTACTGGTTTCTGAATTTAAAAAAAATATAGCCCTGTTGGTATTACGATGAAACATATTAATCCCTAGTCCTCTACACTCCAACACACTGTTCCCATCCCTGCAGTGTTTTTCCTGTCCAGCCGCTGCAAAGTACTTCATTATGTTTTCCACTTTCCATCCAAAGTCTGGCCGCTGCTATTTTTGGTATTTTTACTGAGCTGAGTCACATTGGATTTTAACATACCACAGCTGTGTGCCTTACTCAAGACTGTTGTCTTGTTTTTATGTTCTTGGGGTAGTTTGTTGTCGGTTTAGGGTTCTTATCTTCATTACGGTGACACTATAGAGAGTATCTTTACAAAAAGTAAGAATTGCAACTATTAAAAAAGAACGTTCTCCTGAGTAGTGCCACAGAAGAATCACTTTAAGTGGAACTTTCTGAGACTGTGGAAGAACCACATTTGAGATATGATATAAATTTAGCATGGTAAAGGGAATAACCACCTGGCCTCTTTTATTTGGCAAAAGTGATGATTTCGGATAGTTATACTTTGAGTTTTTAATATTTTCTGTTAGCATAATTGACTGAGCTGCTCCTTTAATTCTGTGTGCAGCTACACATTGTATATATCATTATTACTCTTGTGTGCTTGTTCTTAAGTACAAATAAACAACTGTACATTAATAAAAAATGTTATTCCGTTGTATAAAAAAATGAGTATTCCGCTGGTGCTTTTACCGTGAAAAAATGTTTTTCATTACAAATATTGGCCCATACCCAAGTCACATCCGTGCTGCTCGATGGCAGGGCCGAAGCCGGGCTGAAAGTGTCACTGCTTCTAGATCAGTCAGAAAATGATTGTTTATTAATTTTTTTAACTGCTCATGCACAGAAACAACAACAATGGGGGTATAAAGTTACAGAGAAGACGATGAAGTACCAGCATTACTATCTATTTGGGCTGAAAATTCAGTGGGAGTTTTCCAACACTGTGAGAAACACGAAGTTGAGTCAAGTAGGTTTATTGTCATTTCCATCATAATTCCATCATGTACACAGTGAAACAAAACTATGTGCCTCCAGGACCATACTGCAACACAAGAACAGAACAGAAAAGAACACAAGAAAAGAAGGTCTTCCAGGACATCACAAACACGTTAGCCTATTAAACTATAAACTGTTAGACGATATTAATCAAAGATCACTATAACAAAAGCAGCCCTGACAGAAAAAAAACTTTCCGCTGGTTGGACTCCATGGATGCGGTTTTGGGACGACGACCGGCCGTAAACTGTGGGAAGAGAATTGTGCAGCTAACGTGTCAGAAACACCGTTACTGGTCTGAGATACACTGTAAAATCAAAGCATGCCACAAATTCTGTCCCACTGGTTTAGGTGCAGCGCGGTTCCTGTAGACCTACTGTATGCAAAACGGCTTTATGTTGCCTCGACCGGGAACCAGCACCAACTGACTGGTATCGGCACACCTGTCTTTTCCAGAGAAGTGGGTGACGTGTCATTCTTCTGGACGTATCACATTGCTCTGCTGACTCATGTGTGATTATGTGTGGGAAGGGCAGCTCCATAATTTAAAAAGCAGGGTGGAGAGAGAGGCTTAGCTCGAGTTTGAGCTCCTCTGGGATTACATCTGCTGATTTATGAAACACAATGCGTGTGAAATGCCGTGGCAGGCCGAGAAGTGTGGTGTATCTGTGACTATTGTGTGATGATCTCCAGGTGTGGCTTTGTGTTGTGTACAGCTATCACTCCGGTGTGGATCTAGACCTACTTGCATGACACGGCCTGTTTTTAAATGCATGTGTGTTTATGTCTTCACTCATGCGGCCTTGGGCATGTCGTCACCATTCTGAAACCTCATGCTCAAGCAAACACTAAGGGCTGTTTTTTGGAGAAACCTAGACTGAATCACTCTGTCTTTAGGGAATCACCCTGCAACGTCCTTTTAGTCTCGTCTCTGTGCCTGGAAAACTGTGGCTTTGAGTGATTTTTCTCTCCACTGATGCTTTTGTAGTTCCCTTGTGTTTCAAATGGATAGTTGTTGCACTGATCTGAGACCAGTTTTGCAGTTTGCCTTTGGGAATGAAACTACTGTTGTACTGCACAAGTGCTTTAAAAGATTTTCCATTAGAAAAAAAAAAAAAAACAGCAAAATAACGAGTTCCATGCACTGTACAAACCTAATGTGTGTTCATAATGAGAGTCACAGACTGGGACACCCATAAGGGAACTGGGACGAGACGTGGGTGGAAACATGGACTTGAACAAACTAAGCTCAAAATGGAAGCAATGGTGTGCTTCATTAGCTGTGAACTGGCATGGCTTAAAAGTGACCCCAAAAACCTTCAGTTGTGAATGCAAATGTTTGTTTCTTGTGCAAAGAAGGCATTATACATGCTAAAAATAAGGATGCGCCCTTTACAAATTCTTATGGCCTACATAATTGTTCTGCAACATTTTGGTACACGAGAAGCAGCAGCAATGAAGCACAATGCACTTAACTTTTTCCAAGTTATTTCCCCTCATAATATCACGACACAAATCAGCCAGAATCAAAATACCAAAATAATAAATACATTGGATGGTTCTATTGTGTGTTTTGAACAGAGCTTTGCAAGGGAAAGTTGAACAGGAGCATATTCAAGCTTTAGAAGAAGCAGACCGTGAATTGCCAGTGGCTGCATGTGGCCTCCGCTGTTCACAGTCAGAGGAAATGTGATATCGAAGAAGCTTTGTTTGGCAAAAGACAGACTATTGAATTTGCATCGGAGCAGCATGGCTAGTGTCACGTTACAGTGCAAGACAATGATGGTACACACCAGATGTACAACAGCGTCTTTGATTAGTGTTTACACTAAAATTAGTTTTGAAAGTACATTAATAATGAGTAAATAAGGTTAGGCAGAATGCATTCTTAAATGAAATGTTAATTTTAGTGTATAAGAATCATTAGTAAATAATGGAGGTGAGTCTAAGAACTGTGTTATAGGTGTAGTCGACTCGCCCATGTTATTATGGAGCTGTTCATAGCACAGGGAGGGAAGGGTGACCTTTCTGTTAGGCGGCTAGGAATGGATGCACTGGTACTGTGTTTTCTCTTCCTGTACAGTAGCAGTGTTCTGTGTCAAAATATAACACTTGAATTAAGAAAAAAGCCATGTGTACGTGTGTGTGTGTGTGTGTGTGTGTGTGTGTGTGTGTGTGTGTATAGACATGTGTATGTGTGTGTGTATACATATATGAGAGATAAATAGATGGGTGGAAAACATACGCAAAGTTGCTATGCCATTTTTTCAGAACTGACTGTACTGGATAACTATTTTGCGGGCTACAATATTTTGCTGTTTTTGTATGACTAAAGCATTGTGCAGCCTTTGGTGTCAAAAACAGTATTAAATATAAAGCTAAAATTTTTAAATTGTCACAACACAAAGGCAAAAGATTCATTTCTTTAATTTTGTGGTTTTGTGCATGCTTATAATCTTTTTTTTATCCTTATAAAAACAAGAGAAGCTTGAAATGCCAACTCTTTGAGAGCAAAACGCAGTGGTGCCCGGGATGGCCCGCACCTTAACTTGCTAGCTAGTTGTGAGAATTCTGTCTAACTAAATAAATCCTAATGCTTTTTAGCATTAGGATTAAGTGGCTAACTCTCTTATATTAGGGCTCTTTTTTATTTTAGGCTATATGTTCTATGGGAAATGTTAGTAAGACAACAAAATGACAGTAAGTTTTATTTTACTAACTGTTTACGCAGCCCCCTGCAGTATCGTCTCTTTCCTCAAATTTGTTGACAACTTCAGAAGCCCTTTTCTCACACGTAACATTAGTTTCTTTTCACAGACTTTGAATTTATTAATATGCCACTTTACAAACCAGTATCTGTGGCCCTGTTGGATTGACTGTGATTGGCTGGATGTCTAATCCTTGCTGCAGACCTCAGAAAAGTGGAACTGGATATTTGTGGGCAAAAATATTAGCCTCAAATGTGGAACAATCAAGGGTTATTTCACTCTATGTAATGCGTCACAGCACATTTCACACCGAATCACAGATAATTCCGAAATAAATCAGCTTCTTGTTTGTTAAGAAGGGGATAACGTATGGTCATTATCGAAAAATAAATCAGTCTTTTATTATCCTGAAGTGATTTGTTTTTCAGTGATGACTGGCTCACTATTTATTATCACACTTATGATACGGGTACTTGCCAAAATGATTGTAGAAACTTCACACAGTATTTCAATGACTTCAAATTATTTTATTGCTGATTCATATTCCTTACATCAAATAGAACAGTAAAGTTGCAGGTATTAAGTATCAATGTGTTAATGAACCTGCAGACTCTTCAGCTTGTTCAATATAGTGCATATTATTTCATTAACACTTTTGAAAAGCCCTTTGACCACAGTTTTTAAAACTCCATCCCTGAACTTAAACGCTGCACTTTTGAGAATGTCAAATTTAGTGTAGAAACGATTTCTTCCACTTGGCCGGCACTGTATAACAGAATAACTCTGACCTCTGGCATTCTGGTCTGATGCATGGCTGCAAAGCTTGATTGAAAGTCTCTGTACCGTAACTGTCAGGATTCACAGATGTTCCCCTCGCTACCAAGCAGTCCTTGCTCCGTTTTTGTTCATTTCTTGACTCTTGTCTTCTATTTAGTTGACCTTTTCCTCGTCCAAGTCTTTGTGTCTTTTCCTCTTTCCTTCCGCGCAAGTTTCCCTTTTTGTTTCTTTTCTGAAAACTAGGCCTGCCAACAGTGCTCAAAAGTCCTGTACTCTCCATAAATCATGAAATCGATGGTACAGTCCTCCATGTTATTGATTGTTTAATAGCTCAAGGTCTTGTCAAATCGTTGAGTTTTTGTTACGGTAAGTGCATGGACTACTTGGAGGATGATATAAAAGATGTGAATCAGAAGCATAAAACCTGTTACCAATGACAAGTGATTCATTTTCGCATAAGTCAGATGTATCGGAAATCTGAATGTTGGAATTTCCCAGTTAATTCAGTGGAACTTTCTGCAGAAGCTATAACAGCTTCAACTCTTCTTGGAAGGCTTTTCACAGGATTTTGGAGTTTCTGTAGGAATTTGTGCCCATTAATTCTGTGGAGCATTTATGAGGTCAGACACTGATGTTGGATGAGAAGGCCTGACTCACAATCTCTGTTCCAGTTCATCCCAAAGGCGCTGGATGGGGTTGAGGTCAGGACTCTGTGTGGACCAGTCAAGTTCTTCCACACTGAACTCATCCAGCCATGTCTTTAGGGAGCTCGCTTTGTGCACTGGGACACAGTCACGCTGGAGTAGGAAAGGTTCTTCCCCAAACTGTGTCTACAACACATGGTGTTGTCCAGAATGTCTTGGTTTGCTGAAGCATTAAGATTGCCCTTCAAAACAGGTGTGTCCCAATACTTTTGTCCATATTGTGTGTGTGTGTATAGCACTTAGTAAACCTATGGGCAGGACTAGTCTATAGTCTTCCTTCACTTGCTGTTATTGATGTATCGGCAGTTATTCAATTATTTGCCACTTAATGCACTCCACCCATCACCCCTAATGCTGCCTGTTTAGAAACACTTCCCCTTTCATAGGCTATTCAAAGAATGCTTAATGCAGCCCATTTGGTTCTGAAGGCCTTCAGATCTGCTTGGCCCTCCCTGAAGCTGTTGAGAAATAATGTAGTCAGTGATGAACACATTTCGTTCAGGCTGGGCAGCGTAGCAATTAACCACTAATTTATGGGGGTGGGGGTGCGTGTGCAAATGCTAGCGAGAGAGATTTATCAACATGGTTGTGCACATGCGTTCACAGTACACAGGAAAATCTTTTGTTCAGGGTCTTTGGGCGATGAATCAGTAAATCAGCGGAGGAAACAGTGCTGAATCATTCAAGAATGAGATCAGACATATGATGATGTCACTTAAGGTCATGAACAGATGGTGCAGCGCAAAAGTTATTTTTGTACCAAAATCCAAATGTGGTCATAATACATTTTTAGACAGTTATTTTCCAACCTTATTGTGCCTTTTAAGACTAATATGCAGTACTGTGCAAAAGTCTTCATTTGGCTTCCAAAGATCCAGACTTTCTTGTATGTTTAATGTAGTCTTGAGGAACAGTTCTCCAGGCTTCCTGAAGGACTTTCAAAGACTCTCATTTCCAGTCCAGTCCCTGAACCTGACCAGTTTCAGAGGGATGTTTTTAGTTTGTTAAGACACAGTCACTTACATATAATCATCCAGGGAGAACAGTGATCAGTATACTGGTGGTGCTGAATGCTGAGTGGTTGGAACAAATTTATCTGGGCTCCTTATATTTTTAGGCACTTTGCAGCTTGTTGCAGTAAAACATTTCTTTCATTTCATCTACTCACTATGCCAAAAATAAGACAGTTTGACAGGGAGAAAGTAGTATTTTTGCACTAACAAGGTGATTCAAACTAAATTTAAAGAAATGGTCGGTTGTTCAAGACTTTTGCACAGTACCATATATAAATGACATTTGTTCTTATTTTCTGCCTTGTATTGTACCTTATTAAAAAAGTAGTCCCAGGCTGAAATAGACCGCATAACTTCAGCTTGAATGGGTGACGTGAAGTCGTTGCTGGCCGAATAGGTGAAAACATGATTTTGAACACTAATATACATATATATCAGTTTTCCGATACTGTATTGAATGTGACACGTGTGTTTGACACGTGTGTTAGTTGAGATATTTATGCTTATTTATGTTCAAATTTTTACCCCAATTTTTCATGCATTTTTCATAAAGTCAAAAAGTCAAGGCTACACGTCTGGGGACAGCTCTTTAACTGAACAGTTTTTTTTCTTTGCTGGAAGTGTTTACTTTTATCACATGTAATATGTTGTTCTGCACACATCTTATGTAACAGACTTTTATGCGCTAACATTACTTTAATGGCCTAACCACAGATTGTTGTCTGTCAAACAGTGTTGACAAGCGTATCATTGCTCCGCCTTTATGAGGCTTTGGATCAGTTTCAACACTTCACACTCAGTTTGTTCCCACCCTAGTAAGTCTTTGGCCTGAAGTCTAATCTGGCTATCTGGTACTGGGTGGACTGTCTAGTTTTTCTTTCATACGAGTGAAATGTTATTTATAATATAATTTTATGTCTCTGATTAATACCTCCAAATCTTGTGTCGTGCTGACTCTCATTCTGAAGTGAAATGTGGCAGCTTTAATGCAGAGATGATTTGATGATTTTTGTAATTTTTTATTATAGTAGTTCTAGCCTTTAATTTTCTCTTTATTGTAACTGTTGCACAGTAAACAGAAGTTTAGTGACTTTCACTACACACTGTAAAACTGAAAAAAATCTTCAATCTTTGAATGTTATGAAAAGGTACACAAAAGAAACAGTAGCTGTGTTTGGCCACTGCTGGTCCACTGAAGCCTGAAACAGAAGGAGATGCAACAAGGCAAATACACACAATGCTGTTATTGTGACTAGAAACTGAGGTACACTTTCATTCACACACACCCACACCATGTGCCATCTCCCAGTGCCCTAGGCGTGCTCTCTTGCTCTCTCTCTCTTTCTGTGTGGCTGTTTTTCTCATTATCTTCATAAGACAGCCATATTATCTTACTCTTGTATCGCTTACTAGCTGGTCCTAAGACAGCTTAAACGTTTAATCAATGGGGAGCCACCTGGGAATGCTGATCTTGGATCAGTTGTATGTGCAGAGAAGAGAAAATAAGGTGTGAAAGTATGAACAGACATTCGTATGACTCATACCTGGATATCAGGTTTGTTGGGCCACCAAGGTCATTTGAAATTAGCCGTGCATAGAAACACATTTATCCATTTATTTTCTTAGCTGCTTTTCCTAACCTGGGTCATGGGGGGTGTTCACAGGGCGAAAGGCAGAGAAACACACTGGACAGACGGCAGACGTATTTATATATCACTGAGAAATTAGAACCAGTTGTACATGGATTAGCATTTTAGAGAAATATTTATTCAGAACATGAATAAAATGCATGAAAAAATGGTTTTTTTTCAGCATAGTAACTCAAAACCATATAAACATTTTTCTCTTCTGGAGTACAGTAAGTACATCGTCAAATATCCATTTGATCAGTCCAGTTGAAACTGATCAGCCGATGTTGATATTTCTAAGCAAACATCTGTTGATGTTATTGCTCATTCCTAGCCAAAGTGCTTTTCTCATAGCTGGAAAATGAATTACAGATAGGAAAGAGGCTGGTTCCAGGTCTGTCATCATACTGCATAACTCTACTGGAGGCCAAATATAAAACTCTGTGTGCTTGAGTTGAGTCATAGCTTTCATTGGAGCATTTGGATGACATTCAAGAGTGCGTAGTGTTTGACTGACCTTAGCAATCCCCTGTGGACTGTTGTCATATAGCCATTAACCTTCTGCGGTTATGCATCAGAACATTTGAAGCAATACAGGCAACCTTGTTGCCGTCAACACTGTTACTATCACGCCTTCACGTTAACCACATAAAGAGAACGTAAGACCGACCTTGTTGACTTTTCTAGAAACTGCCTCATGTTTATGTTGCAGCTACAGCGTTACTCCGCTTTCTCAGTGTGCAGATTACAGCTAATTTTAATTGTGCTGGCTTGCTGCAGTGCACTGGCTGGCAAAGGCTGTGTGACCGTGTGTGTGTGTGTGTGTGTGTGTGTGTGTGTGTGTGTGTGTGTGTGTGTGTGTGTGTGTGTGCGAGAGAGAGAGA
>JBBIGA010000083.1:22137925-22150800 GCA_037576975.1 Alestes dentex | reverse complement strand
TGTGTGTGTGTGTGTGTGTGTGTGTGTGTGTGTGTGTGTGTGTGTGTGTGTGTGTGTGTGTGTGTGCGCGCACGTGTCCCAGGCATATTCTCTAGTGGATCGAGAGGTGGGATACTGTCAAGGCAGTGCCTTCATCGTTGGGCTGCTTCTTATGCAGGTAAATTAAATCACTATCAAGCGAGCAGCTTTTTAAATGTCTGATTGAATTGGACCTCATAAACATTGTTTTCTTCTGTCCTTCTGTCCTGTCTGTGTGTGTGTGTAGATGCCGGAGGAGGAGGCCTTCTGTGTTTTTGTCCGGCTGATGCAGGAGTACAGGCTCAGAGAGCTCTTTAAACCCAGTATGGCAGAGCTGGGACTCTGCATATATCAGTTTGAATACCTGCTGCAGGTAACACACACACACACACACACACACACACACACATGGTTTGAGTTGTGATTCTCTGCCCTTGCAGTAATTTCATTTGAATGCAATTCTTTAGTAAAAGAATTATGACAAATCAGATGTCGCCGTGATTTCACGTAAATCGATCATTATGGTGCACTTGATCTTTCTTCTGGAAAAAGTGGGGAATAGACAATAAAAGCAATACATCAAGCTTTGTTTTATTTTTGCGTTCTGAAAATAGCCCAAAATTAAATAATGAGGCCAAAAATTAGCTAGTGTACTGGATTTTATTACAAGCAATTGTAACGTTCTACCTACCAATATATGTCATGGTTCGGAATTTGGACACTGATAAAAGCAGAGTAATCAGTCATTTTTAACCGAAATGGTTATGAAAAAAAATGTAAATTTATTTGAGAATACTATTGTATTACTAAGTAGGATGAAGAAATTTGTCCACTAGGTGGCAGCAGATATTCAGTGGAAAAGAACAGCGACCAAACCTATTTTGCTTAGACCTAACTTTTTTAATGTTGATCTCTGTCTCTCTCTCTTTCTCACTATTTCTCTCATATAATCCAGGAACAGTTGCCAGAGCTGAACGTTCATTTCCGCTCACAGAGTTTCCACACTTCCATGTATGCTTCATCATGGTTTCTCACACTCTTCCTCACCTTCCTGCCTCTGCCCATAGCAACACGTATCTTTGATATCTTCATGTATGAGGTACAGAAACTACTTTTTTAAAGAGAGTGGGTGTGTTGGTTCATGTGTTGGTGGAGTGCTTGTTGCAAAAATGAAACTTTGTAAAAGTGCTCATCCCAGTTTGTTTGCTTTTGTAGGAGCGTAACTGGTGCATATGCTATCTATTTTCTCAGGGTTTGGAGATTATATTCCGAGTCGGAATAGCCATCTTACAGTACAACCAGACAGACCTCATACAACTGGACATGGAAGGCATGTCACAGGTTAGAGACCGAAAGAAAAATCTTTCACTCTCGCTCTCTCTCTGTATCTCTCTCTGTATCTCTGTCTGTATCTCTCTCTACATATATATATCTCTCAATCATTCCAACACACACACACATACATTCCATCTGAGTTGCTCATTATTTGATACTGTTGTTTTGTAACCAAAGTTCTTATCTCCAAAAGAGTAACTTTGTAGGAAATCGCAGCACATTATTTTTCCATACCACGTTGTATTTACAAGTGAACCACTGTATCAGGGAAGATCTGCTGAGAACTGGCCAATTTTGGGAGGGTGTATGTAATATTATGTATATAATCATATTATACGTAATGTGTCTTTGTGATTTCACAGCATTTTCAGAAGGTGATCCCTCACCAGTTTGACAGCTGCCCGGATAAACTAATCCTCCGAGCCTACCAAGTTAAATACAACCCCAAGAAAATGAAAAAGTGAGTGGTTGGAGAATAAGAGCGATGAAACATTATTAATAACACAACACTATGCAACAAGCAATAAAGCATCTGCGTTACTGCCTCATGTACTGTGTGATTTTTCTGCTTTATTTACTAATGGTCAAACTGTTGATGACAGATTGGAGAAGGAGTACACCACAATCAAGAACAAAGAGATGGAGGAACAGATTGAAATTAAGGTCTGTAAGTGTGTGTAATGAAACAAAATGAAGGGCGTCCAAAAGTAAGATGCTAAAAGTATATATATATATATATATATATATATATGTATGTATGTATGTATGTATATATGTATGTATATATATATATATGTATATATTGGGTTTTTTTTGTCTCATTTTTACAGAGACTGCGAACAGAGAACAGACTTCTAAAGCAGAGGATTGAAACACTAGAGAAGGTGAGAGCCATTTTATAAACTGTGGCCAGTGCATTAGGTTAGTATGTACACTTGTATAGTTTCTGTGTAAGAGTTTGTCACAAGTTTTTTTGTATTCAGTTGGAAAAACTGAATGTCAGCAGCATTATCAATAAGAATTTACAGAGTGTTACAAGGGCTCAGCTGTTTTTGATTCTTTTTTTCTTTCTTCTAAATGCTGAAGTAGGGTAGTTTTACATATTCACTCCTGTTGTCTTCTTTTATCTGTTGTGGATTCCTGAACTTTTTCCTGTCGGATATTTTTCTCCCATGCTTTTTATCCTTTATGCATCTCTCTCTCTCTCTCTTTCTCTCTCTCTCTCTCTCTCTCTCTTTATTTATGTGTGTTCATCTTTAAAACCTGATCTTTTTTCATCTAAACATTTAATTTGTTATGTCCTCCCCACTCGCTATATCCATGTGTGATTTTCTGCATGTATCTTCTGCCTTTCTATCTTTCCCCTATTTTCTTCCCTTCTACTCTTCTTCCACTGTTGTGGTGTCATAGGAGAGTGCTGCACTGGCAGACAGGTTGATCCAGGTAAAGTACTGTCAATGTTAAACCAGCAGCCCATTAATCCCCACTTCTGTTTCTCTCATAACTCACGTGCTAGCTCATCTATTGACCCTCAGTCTGTTTTCTGTCTCTTTCTCACACTCTCACATTGCTCCTGAGAATGAGCCTGATGCATGAGGGAATGTTCATTTGTTTTGATGATTGACTCATTTGACTCATTGCTGGACGCATGCATTGTAAATGGCTGGAATGATGGCAGAAATGTGTTTTGTAAAAATTAAGTTAACCTCAGCATTTTACGCAGACAGGCTTTTCACAGGCTTGCATGCAGAATGTGGAAGTGCAAGTGTTCCTCAAGGTTCCATTGTGGGTCCACTAATGTTTTTAGGCGTGCGTTACTCTCTTCCCTGGATATACATTATAAAATGGACTAAATGCTCAGTTCAAACTTTATCAGGGAATTTTTTAATGCTTGGAAATTGTGATTAGCATGCAACTACTGTGTTTCCCCACTCCAAAGACAGAAACCTTAAAAACAACAAGCTGAGGTATCCTCTCTTGCTGGCATTGCAGGGTCAGGTGACACGGGCACAAGAAGCAGAAGAGAATTATGTCATCAAGCGGGAATTGGCAGTGGTGCGTCAGCAGTGCACAACAGCCAGTGAAAGCCTGGAGAAAGCGCAGGATACTATACGGGAACTGCAGCAACACACGGTAAGATAAATCAGACGTCAGTGTTTAGCGCTAGGGCACTGCTCTCTTTTTTTATGTGCGGCTAGAACCTTAAAATGGTAAACATGGTCAATAATACAATGTGGTTTAGGCATATGATTGTCCACCCTGCCAACCTTTTACAAATGAGTACTGACAAATGTCTCCATGTTTGTAGTATTGCCACATTATTGTATTAGAAATCTCAAGCTACATCAGGTAAGAAAGACCAAAATTCTTAAAACGTGTGGAAACGGCTTTATGGAGGTAGGCAGTCTTGTTCATCAAACCACACTGTGACGATTGTGGGATGAGGTTCTGCCGATGTAGGCCACTGCACGAATCTAACAGCATTTATGCTGAACTATGTTCTACGTAAAGCTCTTGAAGTTCACTGCAGTTGATCTCCAGTTTTGCAGACGTGTTATACTGTGTGTTCATTGGATGTGTTGGTAACAAGTTCATGGCTTGTTACAACCTGCTTGTCGGTTAACGCATCTCTTTAGCACTTCATGAGGGGGATTTCACTTGTTTAGATGTGAGAGAAGTGTGTGATAGGACGTGTGAATGAGAGAGAAAGAGACGTGTGCATCTCTCTCTTTAGTCCCTTTCGCAGCAATTCAGTGTTGCTATACACAGTGCCACAGTGGCCTCCTGGCCTCATGCTTCTCCTCAAATGAATATCCACCAATCAGTCATAACATTAAAACCACCTGCCTAATACTGTGTTGGCCTCCCTTGTGCTGTCAAAAACGCTCTGACTTCACTGTGCTGTGGTACCTGGCACCAGGCCATTAGCAGCAGATCCTTCACGTCCATTAAGCCGCAAGCTGGGGCCTTCATGAATCAGACTAGTTTGTCCAGCACAGATCACAGATGCTCAATAAGACTGAGATCTCAGGAGAGTTTGAAGGGCGAGTCAACACCTAGAACTCTTTTGTCATGTTCCTCAAATTATTCCTGTACAATTTTTGCGTGTGTCAGGGCACATTATCGTGCTGATAGATGCCACTACCGTTCCCATGCATGGTGTGCATGGTCTACAACTGTGTTTAGGTCAGGAATACATGTCGAAGAAACATCCACATGAATCCCAGGATACAAGAATTCCCTGCAGAACGTTGCCCGGAGTTTCACACTGCTTCTGCTGGCTTGTATCCCTACTGTATGGCATCCTGGTTTTCACCAGGTAAGCAACACCTGTATACATGATGTAAAGGAAAACACGATTCATCAAGCCACCTTCATTCACTGCTCCATGGTACAAGTTCTGATGCTCATTTGCCCATCGTGGGTGCTTTCAGTTGTGGACATGGGTCAGTGTGGGTGTATGTGACACATCAAAGCCTGCATTTAGTTCTTCTGCATTTTGTGCTGTAGTACGTGTGCTATAGCCCCCTTACTCTCCATCAGTGAGTCTTAGATGCCCATGACCCTGCCACCAGTTCACTGGTTGTCTTTCCTTGGACCACTTTTGGTAGGTACTAATCACTGCATATAGTGAAAGATACTCTAACAGTCGTCTAGCCGTCACAACTTGGTCCTTGTCAAAGTAGCTCAGATCCTTACTCCTGCCTATTTTTCCTGTTACGAACACATCAGCTTCAAGAACCAACTGTTCACTTGCTAAATAATATATCCCACCCTTTGACAGGTGCCACTGTTATGAGATAAACAATGTTTTTCACTTCACAATGTCAGCATTTTGAATGTTGCCGCTGATCATGAATTCTGACAGTTTGGTGTTCTGTGCCCATTACTGTTTTTGAGGCTTATAATAAGACATGGATTTCTTTCGAAGAAACTGAATTACATTTCTGATGGGGCTGAATACTTGGTTTTTCTAATATACGTATCTAACTCGATTTAAAAAAGGCATGAAACCATGTGCATTACTGCTCTATTTACTGTATCCTGTATTACAATTTATAACTACAGACTAGAGAAGTCATAAGCAACAGGTTTGTGCTGTTAGTTGGGTCTATCAATTTTAATGATGTGTACATTTCAGTAAAACGTTCTTCTGAGTAAATGGGTTTCCATACCCGTATATTTGATCTAAATCAGTTCATTGTGGGTTTTCACTCTGAGCAAAGGGGGCCATGGTGGTTGGAATGAAATGACACCTAATCAGGGGTGTGTGTGAATTGTAGTCCCTGCCTGATCCCAATACTGAGTCAAGCATTTTTAGAAGCCTTCTTGTCAGACACTGAATATGGACTTTCATTGATGTCTCATGCTCGGGGGTGGGGGGTTGTCATCCTTCTTTCAAGTGGAGCGTTCATTCCAGTGACTATTGTGATGTTAACCTTTTGACATCGAATGACAGAGCCTACACAGAAAGTGAGGGCAGAGTCTGTGCATGTGTGTGAGAAAAGACAAAGATGACTGAAAATTGGAATGGTGAGGTGAGTGGAAAAAGATGGAGGGAGGTAAAGAAAGAGAAGTCGAGGTCCGTGAGAACACAACACTAGCACTAGGCCACAGCTTTCCCACTAGGCCACAGCCTTACAACATGCGCAGTTTGACAGGCCACACACACACACACACACACACACACACACACACACACACACACATACACACACACACACAGCTGCATGAACACAAGCACTGCTTAACATGCTAATGCTAGCCATGGGGTGTGGTTTGTCAAAAGTGCTGTAGCTCATTGTGAGGCAGTTCAGTGAGTATCATTTTGAATACACTCATTAACAGAATGATGAACTTCACACGAAGATGCTTTAGGCAAATTAGGGCTGGGCTGAGACGGACTGAGCCAGATTTTTCTCCGAAGCTTATCTTAAGTATCAGGGAGGTTGTTCAAAGTAATAAGTAATAAGTTATTTATTTGATAAACCTTCCAATTCCTTCATTTAAAGAGGTCAGATATATAAAACTAATATACATTAATAAAGTCTCATTCTAAAGGTTTAGAATGTGTAAGGTCCATGTTTTCTGTATAAAAGCTAAACGTTACAAAAATCTGATCATCAGTCCTAGAATGTATGAAGAAGAGCTGAATATGCCAGAAATATGTACAGTTTAGACGCCCCTTATCAGAAAACACTTCTGTATGCAGCAAAATTAAATATCTCCATATGCACATATATTATTTAATCACGGAATTAAGCAGTCAGTACTTGGCAAGACTGTCTTTGATTTATATCACAGATTCTGTGTTTCTTTTAGACAACTAACGTTTCTCCCATTATTAATTTATGCTGTCTGTTTTGCATGTTTATGATCCAGTTAAAGTCTGGGGACGGCAAAGGTCTTTCCAAAACCTTAATCTCTTCTTCAGTTTCTTCACTGTCTGTGGGAGATAAACTTCCAGGATTTTTTGTAGAGTCTTTTCTTTCTTTTATACTCACAACATTTCCTGTGAGACTGGCTGCTACACAAGCATAATCGATCCGCCCTCATTCTTGACAGCTGGCAAGGTTTTATTGAAATGTCCTTAGTTTCTCTAGACATAACCATTGATGAGTTTAGACAAAATGTTCAATTTGTTTACTCAGACCACAGCTCTTAATTCCAAAATGCATCTTGTTTATCTTGTATGTTGCGTAGTTCACAAATTACCTTTTACAATTGGATTACAGTTGAGGTTACGTTCTGATTTCAGCAGTTCTTTTATTTCTGAGTGACATTTTGGGAAAGTATACATTGGAAGTGTGCAGCTATCTTTTATAGTCTTCTGTTGGAGTCAGTTACGTGTAGAAACTTTTTTTTTATCAATGATCAGTCACTTTTTAATGATGCCATGGTGTCTTCCAGGCTCATACAATTTATGACCTTTCAGCAGCGGATAAATTGAAATTTGCCTACAAATTTGCATGTTATATTGGATTTTTTCCGAAATGTTCAGTTCATCAAATGTCATTATTGTGCATTACATTTTGTAAAACTATGTCTTATTTCCTTTTTTTCCATGTCTGTTTAGTGTTTTCCAGAGTCATATAACTTATGACTTATGACTTTTTAGCAGTGGATAAACTGAAAGGGTGTCTACAATTTAGCATATTTGACATCAAATGCATTTCACATTTTGACATCAAATGCATTTCACATTTTGTGCATTATTTTTTGTAGAATTGTGTTGTATTTTAATTTTGTTCCTTGCAGATTTTATATTGACTCAGTTTTACTTAGAAAACCAACAGAACATACAGTTTGATCAGTGGAGGCCTAAATGTTCACGTACACCTGTGTGTGTACAGATGGGATACAATTTACAGGAAAAACCTAAAATGCATATAAATAAACCTATAATAAACCTAACATGGAGACGCTTGCGGACAATTGTTCTGCATGACAGTGTTAAGCAGTTAATCACCATGCTCTGGTTAAAATGCTGAGCAGGCGTAAAAAGAGAGCAAGCGGAAGAGATCTAAGTGACTAAACAAGGTTCATTTTTGGGGCACAGATGGCATGAACTTCAGTCACACAGACTACTACACTGGTTAGAGTTTCATAAGGCACAATGACCAATGTGACATCTCCATTTAGATCTATGAGAAAGTAAATTGGACTGGAAACCGTGGTAAAAAAGCGGGTGTGATGCTTTAGTGTGATATAAATCGAAAGAGAAACTATGCTGTTCTTCAGGTGAGTGCAGAACATCAGACTGCCTGCAAGAACAGTCTGTCCTCAATTGCAGACAGTAGGACATTATAGTAGGATTGGAGTGCCTAAATCTTGCATTGTATTGAGAGTTCCCAGAATAAATAAAAAATATATATTGATCCTGGAGGAAATTGCATATATTACTACTGGGCAGATGCACAGAGACACAAAAACAAGAACAGTATAAAACCATAAGCCTTCCTTCCATTACATTCTCCACAAGTGTTTTCCGGGGTCATATCATTTATAATCTATTGGCAGTATATTAACTGAGAGGGTGCTTACAATTTACAAACGTACACAGAGAACAATACAGGCCTGAATGCCTGACCATTACAGTGAGGTGGTCAGGTGGCTCTGGTATGCTGTGGGTTACTTACACTTGGAGTTAAGGAGCACCGCAAAACAATATGAAGCTAATCTGACTGATGAAATTGACATTTCTGTCCTGATGCCCCCATCCAAAGGGCAGAAGGGGTCAGTGAATGGTTTGAGTGTGAAAATGATAAATCACATGCTGTGACCTTCACAGTCGCATGATCCCATTAAGGGAGATTTTGGATTGATGCGTTACACAGCGCTCTCCCTAGCCATTACCCCCACATCACCTGAGGAAATATCTTTGGGTTCCAAAAACACCTTACTAATTCCCTTTATGGTGTTTTTTTTTTTTTTTTTTATTTGTCCCCTGCTGACCTTCCTCGCTTAAACAATAGTGATACACACATTGCTCGGGGTTGTTTTTGTTTACAAATACACTGCAGCACCACTGTAATTACAAAGCGTCAGTTAGCTGGTCTCTGCTATTAGTGTCTCAATGTCTAGTTTTTCTAGTGTTTTTCTGTCTTTCTTTCTTTGTTTTTCATTATTTTGTTAAAGCTTACATTTCTTTCTCTATAATTCCTATTTTCTGCAGTACACAGAGCAGTTTGTTCATGGGCTGCAGACTAAGCTGGAGCAGTCGCGCCTTCAGGAGGCAGAGCTCCTCAGCGCACTGAAGGAGATGCAGGACAAGGTGCTGGACCTCGAGAAGGTACCGTATCTGCCCTCTGCATATGTACTGTTTGTCTCAACTCTGAATACATGAATTCTAATAAACAATATCAACTAATATTAATAGACTTTATTACATGGTTAAGAACTGCTGATAAAAAGTGAATAATTTTAGTTAAATCGTACATTATTGACCAATAAGGTTGTTTTAGTTGGTTATTTTTCAAAAGCTGCAGGAAGCCTGTGCGTTTTGTTGCGTGGAGCTCCGAAACATTCTTGGTGATATTAAATTGGTTTCTACGGATTCATGTTTTTTTTCATTATTTCTATTCAAATAAAGTTTTTCTTTTGTTTTAACCTGGCTGAAGCTTTTGTTTCGAGATATTGCTATTGATATATTCTGGCATCTAATGTGTGTGTAGAGGAACAGTTCCCTGCCTGATGAGACCAATGTAGCGCAGCTGCAGGAAGAGTTGAAGCAGGTGAAACTGAGAGAGCTGGAGACGCTGCGCTCCTTCAGAGAGATGCAGGACACTGTGACTGATCTCAACCAGCGCTGGCAGGTAACAGCACACACCCTTTTCATTGTACCATGTTCTAGTCCTGTATACTTTCAACACTGTTGTGCTTTCCCACACACAATCCAAGATTCAAGATTCTTTATTTGTCCCATACATAGTTATATAAGTACAACATGCAGTGAAATGAGGCCCTGAGTCTACCTGCAAGACTGTGCAATAAAGTTATCAAACCGTTTAAAAAGAAATTTGGAAAGGCTAAACTAAGGTAATATACAGAAACTGTATATTGCAACTAAGCAACTACAAACAGAAGCAAGTTTTGAAATCTGGGCAGCAATAATGAAGGGATATCAATAATGCATAAATAACTGACTGTTAAAGCTTAAAACACAACTCCATATTTCAGTACAAACGTACTGAAGTTAGCCATGGGGAAGAAGAAGAAGGAAAAAGATGGATTGATATTAACAAACCATTCTCACTCATAATACACACTGGTTCCACCTAAAACAGTCAGTATAACAAAGGAAGTTTTAGGAGCACATATAAATGTACATTTTTAAAACATGTTTTAATTATTCAAAAATAGCTTAGGGAAAGCTGAGAGCCCTTTCTGCATGTTCTCCCCGGGTACTCCGGTTTCCTCCCACATGTCAACAATGTGCATGTTAGATGCTAAATTGCCCCAAGGTGCAAAACTGTGTGCGTTAGTGTGTTTGTCTATGTGTCTGCCCTGTGATGGACTAGCGACCTGTCCAGGGTGTTTCTCCGGTTTTCACCCGATGACCACTGAGATAGGCTTCAAGATACAACATCAGAAGGAGGGTTCCTAAATCTCTCTAAATTATTGTGGCACCACTGTAAGAGACACTTAAGTATGTTCAGTTTTTCATTCCTCTTTAACCTTAAAATACTTGTGAATCGCTGAAACTCTATTGTACAAGACTACAGCTACTGAGCACATTGCTCAAGTTTAAAATCACTTGTTTGACTAATAATGGCTGTTTTTTTTAATCTTTGTTCAGTTTATTTGATGTGGGCAATTTGGCAGAAATATATAATATCACAAGATGGTATTCTATGTCACAATATGTGTGTTTTTTTTTATTGACAGCTGATTTTTTTTAATTGACAGGTGGCACATTTAAAGAAAAAAAATACAGTCACACTGTAAATATAGTTAAACAGGAGTAATTAAGCTCAGTTTGTACTGAAATATGCATTTTTGATGCATTATTGATATCACTACATGCTCTGAAAAAGCATATTGAGACATACTGTGACATTATAAATATTCAATAATTTTGGAAAAACAAGCTGTTAAATGTAATTTATTTACTTTGTCTCTCTCTCTCTCTCTCTCTCTCTCTCTCTCTCTGTCTGTCTCTCTCTTTCTCTTTCTCTGTCTCTCTCTCTCTCTCTCTCTCTCTCTCTCTCTCTCTCTCTCTTTCTTTTTCTCTCCGCACCACACTTCCCGTGGAGGAGGACACTGGAAGGAGTCTCACAAGAAGAATGCCCTGAATGAGCTCCAGGACAAATTAATGGGCCTCAGACTGAGAGAAGCTCAGGCACAGGCTGAGCTCAAAGAGGTCAAGCTCAAAAACCTGCAGCTGGAAAGCCAGGTTAGACAACCCCTTCAAAAAATATGCACACAATCCAGTATGATCAGAGAGTGAAGCCAGCAGAACAAATGAAAACAGAAAACAGACTCTATGTAACTAATGATATTTTTAATATCATTGTAACTCAGCCAGTTAATGGTTAAATGTTTACTGCAACATGATGCATGTTTCTCTTATTTGATATGATCAGTCTTTCGTTATTGTCTTGAATTACTGATGGGTGGTGTGATTTACTAAATGGCAGTTCACTCACACTTCTTACGATATGCCATGTTTGTCTTGGTGGTCACACATTGATTGCACACTGTGTGTGGGTGTGTGTGTCTGCTCTGTGGTGCAGAATCAGATTTACAGTAAGGCAGTGAGTCGTCATGAGCAGGAGAGCGCCGCTCTGCAGGAGAGACTACAGAATGCATTATCTCACAACAAGAGCCTGCAGAGCCAGCTCAGTGAGATGAAGAGGAAGCAGGCCGAGTCAGACTGCAAAGTAACGTGTGCTTGCTTTCATTACACACACACACACACACACACACACACTCTCTCTCACACACACACACACTAGGGTTAGAAACGAATGCTTCCCAAAGTTAGTAAAATTGCATCCCGAAAAAATATTATTATTATTATTAAATATTACTTGAATATTTAAATACAGTTTAGAAATTGTATTTTTTAAATAGATTCACTGATACTAATGTGATGTTAGTTCATTTTGGAGTGAGATGAAATGTGGAAAAATTTTTGAATTAAAAAAAAAAAATAGAAGCACTAACACTGAACAGAGTGAGAATCTGTCAAAACTCAAAACTCCTAATACAATATAATGTACACTGTAAAACTATCAGAACATTTGTGTATGTTTTTTGCATTACAGTCATGGTTTTTAGAAGGTAATGAGTGATGATTTCATTGTTTTTTGTAGCTGGCTGACTTTATCTTTTTTTTAAGGCTATAAGCGAATACCTTTTATAAAGTTCAAAACATTAAAAATAGCCCCCTTGGGTTACTAATCTCTAATAGTGTGATAGTGTAGTCTTTTGAATGAGTGGAGAATGAGAAAAGGGCATTGAAAGTGAAAAAAAATAAAATGACTAATTAGCTTTAAAATTCAATAAATGAATGAAGATCGCTCTCTCTCTCTCTCACTCTCTCAGAGCAAGGAGGAGGTGATGGCGGTGCGACTGAGGGAAGCAGACAGTATGGCGGCCATGGCTGAACTCAGACAGAAAATAGCTGAACTAGAAATACAAGTAAGTGTGGGTGTGTGTGTGTGGCTGGAGGTATATTTCAGGAATTTAAATCTAAGACTTATTACATTGGGGATTCTTCAGTGTTGTTGCAGTGTCTCTAAATGAGTATGCTTTGTGTTTTGTGTGTGTGTGTGTGTTATAGAAGGAGGAAGGGTTGATACAGGGTCAGCTGAATCACTCTGATTCTAGACAGTATATCACTCAACTAAGGGAACAGATCGCCGAGCTGAAAAATGAGGTGAGACTCTCTCTCTCACATACACACACACACACATGCATGTAAATGTCCTAACCTGCTGTGGGCCACTTTATCCACTCAATGCAACACACTCTCTCTCTCTCTCTCTCTCTCTCTCTCTCTCTCTCTCTCTCTCTCT
>JBBIGA010000083.1:22124342-22137825 GCA_037576975.1 Alestes dentex | reverse complement strand
TCGTACTATCACACACACACTCTAGCTCACACACACACACACACACACGCTCTATCAAACACACACACACACTCTATCACACACACACACTGTCTCTCTCTCTATCACACACACACACACTCACTCTCTCTTTCTCACACACACACAAACACTCTCTCACACACACCCTCTCACACACATTCTTACACACACACACACACACACTCTCACACACTCACACATTCACACACACAAACACTCTCACACACACATACACACACACAAATGCACGTACACACACTGCATGCATGGTACTGTTTGTTTATATGCATAAGCACTGTATACTACAATGTATAACTGATACTCTAGGTTAAAGAGTGAATCTAAAAGAAATTCAATGTATTGTGTCTAAAAACTAAATCTAAGAAATGTTCTGTTTACTGTTGATGAAAATTTAAATCTGTTACAAATTAGATCTATACTCTAGAAGAAAAAGTAAATCTATAAGAAATTTACTATTTACTATAGATGAAAAGTTTACCTGAAATACTCTTGATAAAAGGGGAAATTTGTAATTATTTTGCTCTATACTCTACATTAAAAAGTAAATCTGGAATTCATTTGCTTTGCACTCTGGATTAGGAAGTAAATCTGGAATTCATTTGGTCTAGACACTAGATTAAAAAGTCAATATGGATTTAATATGATAGATTAAAAGGTGAGTTCAGAATTCAATTGTTTTATACTCTAGATTATAAAGTAATCTAAAAGTAAATCTGAAATTAATTTTCATTATATTCTTGAGATTAATAAGTAAATCTGGGTTGAATTTGCCGTGTACTCTAGATTAGAGAGTAAATCTGGAAATAATGTGTTTTATACTCTAAATTAAGAAGTAAATCTGGAATTAATTTGCTTTATACTCTAGATTAGAAATTGAGTCTGGAATAAATGGCTCTGTACTGTATGTTTTGGTTTAAAATGTCTGTATATTGACAGTTCTTTAATTTTGTAGTAAAGTGCGTTATCGGTCATTCGGCTTGCGCTGCTGACAGACTGTCTGGCTTTTGAGCCGGAAAACAATTCGCTGTCATTTCTAGTATTCAGCACGTTGGTTATTCCCAAGTAAAGAAGTGCATAGCATTCACACAGCTGTCAGCTTAAGACCAACAGATCATCTGTCGGCTCTGCAATCCTGCGCTTGAGAAATTCAGTAAAAATGTGAAAAACCATAATACAGACCACAGTACAACCTATTTTTCCCATTTCCCAAATGAACCACAAACACACAAACGACGGGGGCTTTTGATGTGTGTATGTGATGCTGATGAGACCTCGTGCCCACAGATACAAACATGCGCATTTGGTCGATCTGAGCCGTGCTTGCTCATCCAGAAACAAGCTTTTCGTGACATGGGGGTGTGAGAGTATGTTGACATTCTCCATTTTTTCTTTCTCTCTCTCTCTGCCTTTATTTCTATCTATCTTCGTCCGTGTCATCTTCCTTTTTTGGTTTTACCACTCACCACTCTCTCATTCTTTCTTTCACTCACACTACTCTTACCCTTCATCCAGTGTTTACATACAAATCTATACAAAGTGAAATCAACACCGTTCAGCCATTCTCATGCATTGTCAGAAACAGAACATGGACGAGTAGTTCCGGTATTAAAATCTGATTGCCTGAAGTGGTCAGGGCTTGACAGGAACTCATTTAAAATCCTTTCATTTATTGAATGAAATTATTAACTGAACATATACACAAATTTGTATAAAACTGCTGCACATACAACGTCTAACAACGTTGAATGATTGATTGTTTTTGTATTAAAACCTACATTATTCCATTTTTATAAGTCTGAAAGTTAGAAATTTCCCCACGTTTGAGGAATTAATCTTTCTGCTTTCAGTATTCAAGCCTCAAGCCCTTGAGGAAAAAAAGACCAGTGGCCTTTTTTATTAACTGAGCTTTGTAAAGTGTCTTTAAGTAGAAATTTTTAAGTGTAACGTGGAAACAATTCCAATAGTTAACTAACTTTTATATGTTTTCTTTACGTTTCAGCACGTCTTTGAAAGTTGCAAATATTACATGTACATTCAAAAGTTTATATGATCTATATATCTTTATAAATAAGATCAGTATGCAAATATTAATATAATATAGCTTATAAAATATTCTATAAACAATATACATGCAAGTGGTTGAGTTATAGAAAATAATTGCATTTTAATCGCAATTACAATATTTGTTTCCTATTGTCCAGCCCTACACCTTAACAACCCTTTATAATTGCGGTAAAATTGCTGTAACACACTGCGTCTAGTTGCTTTATTATAAAATAAATTAATTGGCTGAGCCATGTTAAAACTGGTATTCAACATATACACATGAACACACACAGGCTGTTATTAGACTTTTAAACACCATTGCGCTGTTAAGTCTGTTATGTCACTTGGCAAGTATAGGCTACTGTTCATGACCTACATTAGTAGGTGGAATATTTGCAATAGTGATTAATCCTATTAATATAAAATTTGTGTGGTTGTGCAAAATTTGTGCAGCTAAGAAAGTGACTTAAAATTATTTATAGGCAGTTAGTGTGCTTTGTCAGTACAATACTATATAACACTTTAAAAATAGCAATAACAGACAAATGTAAGAAAATGTAACTTTTTTTGCTTTAATAAAGTTGTAAATATGTTGGTTGGAAGGATACCGTTAGAAGATCAGAAGTTTGGTTCCTTGACATTTGACTGCATTCAAGTCAATGTCTGAATAAGCTAAACACTGTCAGCAGCACTATTTATATGTAAAATAGTAATTGTTGCCTAGTTTAATAACATTGTTGCCTAGTTTAATATCTTTACATTACATTTTTACTCTTTCACATATTGCTTATTGAGTGTGTACATATGTTTTAAAAGCAGTCATACAATTCAGACCCACTCGATGAAGACTAACCACCATCAGAGACCATATCAGCTTTGTCACGCAAGTGGCTTTTACATGTAATTTCGAAGTTACAAGGAAATCACATAATGTCAGCTGATAAACAGCTCACTTATCTCCATTAGAACTTCCCATGGAAAAACGAAGTATTGAAGGTACATTGAGTTACAATACATTGTGTGTGTTTCTTTGTTTGTTTGTTTTTTTTAATATACTGACAGCATAAAATAAATGATTTTAGACTGGATTAGCAACAAGTTTGAATGTAATCAAGTTGATGGTTGTTCTTATTAGCTTATTTGTTTTCATGATGGAGGAAAGCAGTCTGATATGTTATCTCTGCTAGACGTTCGTTTTGTAGCTCAGATATGCAGGTAAATCTCGGTGGTGGCCTGTTTCGACGCAGTGACTCTTCTTTGTGGTTTTCACTGAAAGCCCAGAGAGAGGAAGTGAGAGGCGGAGTCTGTACCGATCACTGTCTCAGGAAGCTTTTCCATTGGGTAACCACTGTCCCTCCCCCCCGTTTGCAGAGTGCCTGAGCACTTGTTGGGAAATCCATGATGTCAAGTCTGAGATTTTTTTTTTCCCTACCTGTGACATTCTCTCATGCATATAAATCACACAGGCACTCACACACACACACACACACACACACACACACACACACATATACACGCATACATACAAAAGTTAAATGAGTCAGAATGAGAGATTTGAAATGAGACAGAAAAATGTGGTCCACTTCAGTCACGCAAGGGTATCCACTGACTAAGCCATTCACACGCACATACACACCGAACAGCTACAAAGCGACAAGCTTTCCGTAAAAAGTACAGAAGACTGAGTCAAATTAAGTTCAAGTGACGTTCCTCCATCAAACCCCTTTTAAATTGAACGCACCAAAAATGTCTTTTTTTTTAAAAAAAAAGGCAAAAAAATAACATGAAGGCAAATTAAGTTCTTGCAAAGCCTGTTCTAAATGTAATAGATATAATAATGTAATATGTAATAATGTAATATTCCATTATGCATTTTTAAATACATAGTACTGGCTTAATTCCGTGACACTTAAATGTATTAATTCCCAGATTTACAGAATATATTATATTAATTCTCAGATTTAGACTCAGATTTACACAGAAGCAAATGATCTAATTTGATCTTAACCAGTGTGTGTACGTGTGCAACAAAGTGTATGTGTGTGTATTTGTGTTCGACTCTAACCTCACTTTTATCGGCAGTGCTGCCTAAATTCCTCTTCATGACACGTATTAGACCACCATGTGTATCAAACCACACGAGTTGCTATGGCAGCAGACCACGGGCCTGAAGCCAGCGACCTAACTGACTCTCCTCACTACTGGGCTGAACAAAAGAGTGCAAAATGTCACAAGTACAGGAAAGGAAATCTGAAATATGCTTGAAGTAACTTTCCGAAGCTTGCTTGCTTCTCACGTACGTTGACCCATGTTCTGGCTACACGGAGATGAACATGGTTGTTTGATTTTGAGCGTGAGTGCACTGATTTCCAGTAAACCTAGTCCTGGCTTTCTCGATTCTGATGAAGGTTCAGACCGAGGTAAAAGGCTTGATGAAATAAAGTCTTTTTACTTCAAGGGTGCCACGGACAGGTACTTTTTGTAATATGTTTGAAGTCACCTTAAATGTTTGTTAAATAAACAGAGGGAACAGTAGCCCCCTCTGTTTTTGATGTTTGTAATGCTAATTTGAAGATGACACAATCGTTCTTTCTTTCGTTTTCTGAGCTGCTCGTCCTAACCAAAGTCACAAAGGGTGCTGGAGTGAAAGGCAGGGAAACACACTGGACAGGTCACCAGTCCATCACAGGGCAACATTATTATTATATGACTATATACTTTTCTGAAGAGTTTATGTGCAAAACTGGAAGGAAACTGTGACTTCTAATGTTTCTGACATTTCTGTTTCAGTGCTTTAAGTCAAATCAGGCCTCTGCAGTTGGGTTTGCCGTCTTGCTGCCTTTTTAGCATTACTGTTTCCTCCATTTCCAGCTGATTAAAATTATGTGAATAAATGAGAGAAAATCATTTGTTGTTTAAAAGTATATTGATCAATAATTGTGAAGTTGTTTTGCAGTTGTTTGCATATACTCCCTTATGCCAGCAGTTATCTACCCAGGTCCTTAAGTACTGTACCTCTGTAGGAATGATTTTACAGATGTACACTATATGGACAAAAGCACTGGGACGCCTCAGCATTACACCAACAGGGACTTTAATGCCAATTACATTCAAATCCATAGACTTTAATATGGAGTTGGTCCCCTCTTTGCAGCTGTAACAGCTTCCACAGCTCTTGGAAGACTTTCCACAAGATTTTGGAGTTTCTGTGGGAATTTGTGCCCATTCATTCTGTAGAGCATTTATTGGCTCAGGTACTCATGTTGGATGAGAAGGCCTGGCTCGCAATCTCTGTTCCAGTTCATCCCAAAGGTGTTGGATGGGGTTGAGGTCAGGACTCTGTGGGTGCCAGTCAAGTTCTTCCACACTGAACTCCTCCAGCCATGTCTTTATGGAGCTCACTTTGTGCACTGAGACACAGTCATGCTGGAATAGAAAAGGTTCTTCCCCAAACTGTGTCCACAAAGTTGGAAGCATAGTTGGAAGCATGACGTTGTCCAAAATGTCTTGGTCTGCTGAAGCATTAAGATTAAGCTTCACTGTAAATAAGGGGTCTAGCCCAAACCCTAAAAAAAAGGTGTCGCCCAATACTTTTGTCCATATAGTGTACCTACTATGATTCCAAACTTTATTTTTTAACCTTCTGTCTTTTTTTATTTTTTTTTTTCAGATACGGCAGCTGCGTGGCCAGCCCTCCAAATTCCCGAACTCTGGGGGCAGAGCCTATCAGGACCTCTGTCTGGCTAGCCCCGCTTCCGCAGAAGGGGATTACTTGAGTTCGGACGAGGATCTCCTCCAGAGCCCCCTCCCAGCGACGGCTCTGTACCCTCACCACCCTTCTCCGCGGCTGGACAGCGAGGGCAGCACCGACAGTGACGGCGAAGACAGAAACCAGCACCAGGACCTGCCTCAGGATGCCCTGCCCACTCCACAGCAGCTTTATCCCGGTATGGTTTGCTCTGAGGGCCTGGAGAACTGATGGTGCTGGAGTAAAGAGGGTGGCGAATGTGTTTGGAGACTTGGGAGAGGAGAAAGCACTGCATATACACATGGCTAGAGTGAGGGAGAGCACTCGAATACACACATACACACACACATGTTATTACACTCCTTTGAAGACCGAACTGAGACTGGGGCAAAAAACAAAGGGTGAATGGGCAACTGTTACCGACTTCAGGAGAAAGACTATATTTGTATAGATATTTATGACAGAAGTAAAGAAGCACAGACTGCGCTCTTAAAAATAAAGGTGCCAGAAGGGTTCTTTGGTGCCACAAACCTTTTTACTTTACGGCCATGTTTGTGAATAGTAAGTGCTACTTTGCCCCCTCTTGGCCCAGTTGTCCCAAATCCATCAGAACCATATGAAGTTTGCTAACTTCCTACAATGACATTGTGGTGATTAGCTGGCAGATGAAGTAAATGTTAATTTTAAAGCAGATTTAATGAACAAATAAAATAAATATGAGATACTGCTTTTGAAAGCCGCTTTCATTCCCCCTTGCGACCTCTTTAGTTTAAGAACCATTGCTACAGAATAACCACTCTAAACTGCTCCCTAAACGAACCATTGTAGTTGCTTTTTTTGGTCTAACACTCCCACTTTAACCCAGGAACGACTAACTGAATAGCTGACTAGATGCATAAGATGTGTTGGAAACCTTGAAAACAGTAAATGTGCAGAGCGGGGTGACAAGGGACCAGGATACAAAAACTCTGCCCTGAAGGTTTTCCTAGAACCTTTTATCTAAACCAAGAACTATTCAGAACCCTTTATTTTTAAGGATGTGAGAGCCATTACCCCTCCTCCCCTTTCTGACTGATCTCTCATGTGCCCACACACACACACACACACACACACACACACACACACACACACACACACACACACATATCCAGTCGGATCCATCTAGATCAGCCTCTAACTCACAAATACATGCTTACTCCCATCCCAGGTCTGGAAGTTCTTTCCATTGAATAGACTGAAATACACTCAAGAATCTTTGGACGGTCAGTCAAAGGTTTTTGAGACTTTAATTCTTGATTTTTGAGACTCCTCCAGGCCACTGTTTCAGATCTGTAGCATCGCTTTTCTGGGAGACGGATTGTGTAACTCATTGGACATGGAAGATGACCCATCCACACCACACAGCACCAGGCCCTTGGCTGTGAACCAGCGGGATGAAGCTAAACGCGATCATCTAACGCAACCTTCTCCTACAGAAAGGAGGTGCAGGAGCTACTGGCACCCATGCACACGCACACTGTCGCTATTCCGTAGCAACCCATCCAGAGTTTGTCTCTTTTTCTCTTTCTTCCAGAAGGCACCTTCTCAGACATATCTCCAACCCGGTAAGACATTGCAATCACTTTATAAGAAGGAGGATGGGAAACGAAGGCGGACAAAAGAGAGACTGATGGAAGCGGAGCATGGACTTTTACACATACGATATTATAGGGATGTTAATAGATGCATAGCTAAAAATATTAATGATTTACAGTAGCTAATCCACGTGTTTGTGTGTCTCGATGCCTTGCGAAAAACAAAAAAAAGGCGATCAAACTTTTTTTGGACGGCACAAGTCCGTCGCAGAACAACAAACAAACAAACGCAGTATCTCGAAATTGCCAAATCTTACGTTCTTTTGCTATTATTTATATGTTCTTATTTATTTTGATATTTTTTTATTTTTTATAAGTATATATATATATATATTGAGACCGATATAAATACTTCATAAACGGCAGCCGAGTTTTGTTTTTTTTTTTTTATTGTTTTTAATTTTCCTCCTCTGTGCCAAACCATGAAAACAGCAAAATGGTGGCGTTTAGGGTCTCCATGTTAATGCCACGTTAGAAACGAGCTAAAGGAAAAGAAAGAATTTTTACTGTGCTGCTAACTTTGACCTGAAATATTCCTCATGTTTCCATATATATAGCCCACCATCCCCTGTAGAGTAGGTCTGTCATAACAAGACATACTGTGAAGAAATGTGACCAGAAAGAGGGTATATTGTGGACTCCCGGGTTACTTGAATTTCGTATTTAGTCACAAATTATTTGTTACATTTTGTGGACTACACTAGTTTTAGACATTTCATTTTGCTTTGACACAGGTCCTAGCTATTCACTATTCAGCCTTCTGGCTGTGGATTTGGCTAGAAATGCTGCCATATAAGCTTTGATGACTAATATCAATCCTCTAATACTGAATCTAATAAGCAGTAGCTGGAAAAAAGAAAGTTTAGCTACCATTTCTTTGACTGAACTAAAAAAAAGGTGACCGCTGTTGAAGAGTAGGGTGTGCGTCTTGTTTTCATTTTGTTTGTTTGTTTGTTTGTGATTTAAGTTTTTGGTTTGTTTAAGTCAAAGCAGGCCATCCTACTGCTTCTTTTTGCGTTGACATATTGGTGAACTCTCTGTTTTGATATCATCTTCAGGACTATAACAGATCTTTGTCTTGTCTCTGACTCCACCTCTTTCTATCACTGCCTTACACCCTTTCATCTGTAACCATCTTTACCATCTGTTTCAAAGCGTATTTTTACATGTCATAGCATACCATGGCTGTCCTTGATCGCAGATGTTTAAGTGCAGGGTGAATTATTAAGGTCAGATGCTTTATAAGATAAAAAGGCTCTAAATCTATCAAAAGAAACCAGATTTTTTTCGCACATCCACTTTAAAAAGGTGCCTCAAAGAGTTCTTTAAACGCCGCCATGGAAGAACCACTGTAGTTCCCGAAAGAACCAGCTTTGTAATTGAAACGTGTGAGTGTGAAGAACCTTTTGTGAAGGCTCTTTTCCAATGTATGGGTTCTTCCAAGTTCTTTAATATTATGTGGAGCCTGTGTAAAAAGGTTCTTCACACTCAAACATCTCATATGCCAAATATGGTTCTTTTAAGAAGAAAGGTCTGTTAGGGAACCAAAAATGGTTCTTAAGTTGCTTCAAGCAAGGACCTCCTTAAGGCACCTTTATTTCTAAAAGTGTACATGTATTTTCATTACATGAGCTCAGAGTGATTTGAGAGATGTATTATCTTATATTCCTAAAGCAAATCGTTGCTGTAACAAAAATCTCATATCATAGACTTTATAGAAGAAATATTCTCAAAGAGATCGTCAACTTATTTCCTTCATTTGTAGAGTTTTTTGTTTTGTTTTGTTTTGCTTTTTGCTTTTAGCCATGGTTATTTCAGTTAAGGAATGTTTGCACTTTTCTTTCCTGTGGTGGTTGAAAAGCAGGACTATGTTGGAAGAAGCTGATCATGTTGTTTTTTGTTTGTTTGTTTGTTTGTTTTTCTTCACAAATCAGGGTGGATCTTTTGTCCATTAACCTTTTATTGAGCTTGTGAGTGTACGATCAGGAAGCTTTACCGTTGCGTTTTTTTTGTTGTTGTTGTTGTTTGTTGTTGTTTTTTTTCATCTCAAACTTTTTGCTCATGGTTTTGTCATACCATCACTTTTTATGACGTCCCTGGACGCAGAACTGAAAACAATGCTAACATTTTATACCTTCTAGTTTCACTTAGGTGACGTACATCATCCCACCATCGCCACTTAGGTGTGCCAAACGCAAGCGGTGTTTGTGTTACGTGTTGGTTGCCATGGAGTTCTTTATGTTGCTGTCATTACAGCAAGTGGCTTCACAGTCTTGACTGATTAGGAAGAGCAGTGGAGCGTTTCTAACGTTTGTTTTTCTTTTTATCTAATCTGATTTAGGTGATTGAACATGAAGTCACATATCTCTAGTGCCATTTTTATTATTATTATTATTATTATTATTATTATCATCATCATTATTATCACCACAATTTATAGACCATCCGTTCAACATTTGTCAATGTTATTTCAACCGGATTTCAATTCACTTCTTAACATTCTGAAATGTAACAGTAAAGGACAGCTTATGTTTTCAGATGGATATGTTTTCAAAAAGGATAAAAACTGAACAAACTGAGGTTAGCTTTAGTAAAGAGTGGGTGATCAAAAAGCAGCATCTGGAGGATGATGGCTAATGAGGGTATCTGCATTTTCCTCAACACCACTAGTGAACTTACTGGGCAAATGTTAAATGTTGCCAGGGCCATTGAGGGTGAACTGCAGTTGTTTTACTCTCCCGCTTTCACGTCTTTATTCTCTAGCAAACACTAATGTGCTGTGAGAAACAGCGAAAGGTCTTAAAACATATCACAGTCTTATTGGTGTTGGACAGGATGCTGTGTTACTGTGTTTTGCACTACAACAGGAAAACCCTTCTTGTGCAGCATCAAAAAGTAACAAAACGGATTTACGAAAAAAAAAAAAATGTTTTTACTGAACACCAACCGATTTTGTGGGTACAGGTGGCAGGACTGAGGCCAAAGTTGCGCATCAACTGAGCGCTGGTGTAAGGAATTAATGTAGCATTTTTGAAATTTTCAGAGGAAGTTGTGCTCATAACTTGGTGTTCTTACATCATGTGTAACTGCTTTGTGGTTGACATTGTGACTTCCAGAGAACACTGACCAATTGACAAATGCCTGTTGCGGACAGGGCATTTAAAAAAAAAAAAGAAAAAAAAAAAAAAAGGTTTGGTCACTGTAATGACTCTCAGTTAATCCGAGCTGAGGTCATTTGTTGTCATGCTTAATAACTGTGGTGTCCTCCAAGAAGTCTGATTCATACAAATGGATGTTCTTGTAATGCCTAGACACAAAAAAGCCGTTGGTTTACACCACAGACCTTACAAAGAGTGATTGGCCTGTATGTTACTCACAGTGTCAGTTTTACTGAAATACCATGGTGCTTGGAGTCTCTCAGTACATTCAGATCAGTTTGAATTGTTTCACGTCCATCACTGTGAAATTGGAACAATCTCTCCAGTGTTGTTTACATATATTTGCGTTTGTTTCATTGTCTTTCGGTTGTCTTTTATTTATTGCAATCATGGATTCGGTGGTTCATGGTTGAACTTGCATGGGGTTTCCATGGAAGAAGTGAACCCTGTTTTGTGCCATAACATCGTCCGAAGAGACTTATTTACATATTTACGGTGTATTTGCATAAACTGTATGGTACGAAACAAACATTTTTCCACTTTTTATAATTTCAAACGCTTAGAACGTGGACGCCACCAAAGACTGTAACTGTTGCCGTTAAAGAAGTTTTAGCAAGAAAGACCCTTGTCCAAGTCCACTCAATAGTGCCCTTCGCCATTTCCTCTCGTAATAACTTTAGTCCCTTTCCTTGATTAAATGGTAAATCAAAACAGACTGGTGGATTCCCAGATACTTGGAAATCATCCCTTTATTTCTTTTTCCTAGCTAACCCATTGTCTCCCTTCTTTCTTTAATAGTCAGTTAGGAAACTGACAAAATACGGAGGATGTCGAAGTGGATTGGAACAGGGCCAATGTCCCTTCCCTTGCTAGTGTCCTTAATTAATGCCCTGCTTTCTGATTTCACTACTATTAAACAGTGGCTTGATCCACCCTTACGCCCTACAAAACCCTGATTCATTCTCTCTCTCTCTCTCTCTCTCTCTCTCTCTCTCTCTCTCTCTCTCTCTCTTCTACTGATGTGTTGTCACGTATAATATAAATGACAGTAATAAAGATGATATTAATGAAAATATTATTAAATGATGATTCTGTGTTCTGTACTTAATGAATGATATTGAGAAAAAAAAGAATAAACATTTACACTATTGTCAAAGACCACATGCTGTGTTGTTGTGTTATGTCTGTTTTTTGGGGTTTTTTTTACGATTGGTATTTAAAACTAAGATATTCCAAGATTAGGCTGAAACCAATATCTTCCCATTTTAGGAGTGAGAATTCCACAATTAAAAAAAAAATCTGTTCTAAGATGTGAACTGATTAATTCTTAGTAGTAATCCTAATTCTAATTGTAGAGAAACTTGCTGAAACTTCCAAATACAGGCATTTGATTTATTATTCAAAACAATCAGTGAACCAAACAACAAGTGTCTTATTTGTGGAATGTTGTTCATGGTAAAACAGCTTAAATAGTTTTCTTTGGGGACGATTTCTCATGATCACGCCTTGCGTATACATCTTTGCTATGTACGGATTTTATAAAATAGCCAGTAGTCAATTTTTTAGTCCAAAATCTCGTCTCAGAAGTATTTTACTGGACGTCGTATACATGGTTTCTGAAGAAACAACACCAGAAAGATGTACACACATTTTGGTGTAAGAATTTGTGCCGTTGATCAAGTGGTTTTTTTTTTGTTGTTGTTTTTTTAATTTAATCAATTAATAAAGAACAGAATGACAGTATATTCGGTGTGAGTCAAAAACATCCTATAGTAGCCCTTGTAGAGTGATGATGATTCACAAGATTTGAAGAAATCTTTCAAAATAGAGGTCCTACCATATTGGATTTTATTTAACCGAGCCAGACAAGAACATTTTTTCTTCCATTGAGAGCTTGGTAAGGGCCAAAGGATGTTCCACATGAGTGGAACCTAGGCTAAGAAAAACAAGTCAACCTCAGTATTGTTTTAGTTATTGTGAACCTTACCAATAGCTGAACTTCTCCCAGATCCATTTGGGAGGAGACTGGGAAAACACCCTTGAAGTGCCTCTTCTACCCAAGCTCTGCCATATCTACTTCCTCTTCTCATTTAAGTTACGTTTACAGAATTTATCAGAAGCTCTTATCCAGAGTGATGCACATCAGTTCTCTCATTTTGTTTACACTGAGGCAGATACAGTCATTAAATTATGAAACTGTGCCTGCCAACATATCACTTAAAACCCCTGTAAGCCCTTCCATCCAGTTATATGATGATGCTACTTTCTCGATAAGGTTTTCCGTATTATGCTGGCACCGAGCTAGCAGTGGTTTATGTTCATATTTGATGGAAGATCTGGATTTAATTAGGCCTGTCTCTGGAGTTAGCCTGTTATCTTATTAGTGGTTATCCCCTGAGCTATTAGTCTGTTTTAAAGATGGCAGAAGAAAGTCCGGCTACAGAAAATACCAAGTGCAGATGATCAGGCGGTGATCAGTATACTGGTGGTGCAGAATGCTGAGTGGTTGGAACTCATTTTTCTAGACGCCTTGTATCTTGAGGCTCTTTGCAGACTGTCACAGTAAAACATTTCTTAAATGTAATTTACTCAATATGCCAAAGATAAGACAGTTTGACAGACATGAAATAGTATTTTTGCACCAACAAGGAAACTCAAATCATTCAAATAAGTGGAAGTCATTCATGCTCCTTAGGCGCCAGGTTAGGGTTGCACATTCATTTTCTGTCATGGTCTCTAAACCCCAGATGTACGATTGGCCACTCCATGTGTGAAACTCCACTGGGTCTGAGACCTCCTGATCGACACCTCAGCCCCCCAAAAGCGACAGCAAAATTTAAAGGGTTCTCTGGTCC
>JBBIGA010000083.1:22102320-22116632 GCA_037576975.1 Alestes dentex | reverse complement strand
TACAGATTCTTCCTGAACAACTTTATTTTGCAGTCGACTGAAGCAGGTTGTCCTGCGGTATTCACCGTGTATTTTGCTCCATCCATCTATCCATCCATCCATTTTAAACAAGGTCCCCTGTTGAGGAAGAGCATTCACTGTTGGGATGGTGTTTGATGGGTGATGGGCAGCGTTAGGTTCGTGCCCCACTTATGATTGTAACCCAAAAGACCCTTTTTTATCTTATCTGACTTGTAAACTTCATCCCAGTTGGGAGGCTTTCTGGCAAAATCTAGATGTGCTTTGAAACTATTTATCCTCGGTACTGGCTCCTCTCAGGGCACCCTCACACACAGGCCAGTTTAAAGCAGAGTTTCTCATATGGTTGACTGCACCGTCACAGCCGTTTTCAGACTCTGTAGCTCTTTCAGAGTGGCTGTTGGCCTCTCTGTGGCTTCCCACACAAGCCCCCTTCCTGTTCTGAAGCTGGGTTTTGAGGGCTTGCCTCGGTAGGGCCAGGGTGGTATGATGCAGCTTCCACTTCCTCACAACTGATCCAAACACTTGGATATTATTTTGTAACCTTTTCTATATTCTGCAATATTTCTAACTTTATCTCAGTTTTTTGGTCTTTGTTTTCAAAGCTTTCCGACAGATTTTCAGTCTGATCAACGCTACTCTGAGTCTTTTAACCAGAAAAGTATTTTAACTTGTTCATTGACTCACAGGTAGAGGCCAACTGCAGGCCAACTGTGTCCTCATTAGGACTTTTACCTTTATGAACTTCCACAGCACAGAGGCTGAATAATTAGACAAACAGCAATTTTCAATTTGAGTTGTTTTGGTAACTAAATGTTTTCTTGCATTAAACCAATGTCACTTTAAATACATTTCTTTTAAGGTCAGTCATTTAAAATAAAATATGACATCTGAAAATAGCAAAGTTCCATTAGACTTTGAAGGAGGTTGAATGCTTTTGCAAGACACTATATAACTTTTCAAAATTACCGAAGAACGTTGAATATCTGATTTTGTTTCACCTTAATTTTAATGTCCTCAGGTGCTAAGCGGACTAAACTGAATAGTTGAAGTAAAAACGGAGGTAATATGTAATTTGTTTGATGCTGACAGTCTGCATGACAAATAACCTGCATCTTACATCCAAAACTAAAAAAAATCTCAGATATATGTTTTTGGAGAAGTTTATATGAAATCATTTTAACACTTCTTTGGGTTTGTCATAAGATTAGTTTTTTTTGAAAGGCTTTTGTGAATCCAAGTCCAGAAGACATCTAGTCTTGATGCTGTACACCATGTTTTTTAAAGAGATTTGTTCAAAAGACCAAAAATGTTAAGACCTATTATATGAATGGTCCTTTGAGAAAACAAACATGGTTCTTCTATGGCATAGTGCAAGCAGCCCTTAATGAGTGTAGATAAACCCCAGAATACAAAACATTGCAATAACACTTAATCCCGATCATTATAGCATTTTAAAAACGATAATAAAATGATCAAACCCAGAGAAGAACCAAGGACAGGAAACGGGAAAACTGGAATCAAAAAGTTAAAAAATGGGTCATAACATATGACTGCGTTTGAAGCAAAAAGTGCTGTAGATCCCAATAAAGCTGAAACTGATATATTTCGTTTTTCAATGTGACAAAATTATTACAGTTATTGCACTGGTCTTGGCAGAAGCTGATAATACTGTTTAACTCAAAGCTATTGTCTCTGTGTGTTCCCTTTCTGTCTCACAGCTCTTCTCGTCCCTTTCTGGCCTGGAGGCCCATATGTACAAGTATCATGAAGGTTACAACCTGCCTGTGGTCTACAGCAAACCTGTGACAACGTACAGAACAAAGGTCACTTACATAAATAGAAATGATTTCATGATGAATTGACCAAAAGACATAGCCAAAATCAAATTAACCTACATTAAAAGTTGGAAACCTAAAAGGTTTTGTAAAGTTATGATGGTCATCATATGTAAAGTCCTATAAAACCCGTAGAATTAATCTTCTTAAGTGATTAATTTTGATGAAATGTAAACACTATCTAGACACTATGAAGCACTGCTTTGGTTTCAGATTTTGTAGCATTACGGTAATAGACCTAACATCTAAAAAGTGACAAATCGAGACACCGCCATAAAATCCCTATTTTTCCGTAAAACATTCTTCTATTTTTGCATCTGTGTCACACTAAATACCTTCAGATCCTCAAACAAAATGCAAAATAAGACATGATGAAACAGTTTTTAAAGGATTATTCCATTTACTGAAGGGAAAAAAAACTTTGCAACAACCATGTATGACCAGTGTAAAGACTGATCCGAAATGTATCTGGTTGCGCCACTGTTGTCAGCAAAAACTGCAACCAAATGCTTCTTTTAACTCGAGATCAGGAGGATTTGCGTTAATTCTGTCACACTGGAGAGCTTTTAAGTATGAACTGCCCATCTACGGTGTATTGCTACAGCATCTTAAAGGCCACCCTGAAACCACAATTTTGTTTAAGCCATTCATTCTGAAACATTCTTACCTTTATGGCCAATTTAATGTAACCAGTCATTAAATATATATTTTGGCAAGCTTGGTTTTTTACCCTGCTCTCCCTTACCACTTACAGTCTCTTTCTAATAGTGGAATCACAAGTGCTGACCTTGTCTGAAGCAAGCAAGGCCTGCAGGTCCCTAGATGGTCATCTGGGTTCTTTTATTGTTTCTCGAGTTGTCGCTGGACTTTTTTTAGGCTGGCCACATCTGGAAAGAAAGTTCAAATGTTTTTGGGAAAAAAACTCACTGAGATTATCTGGTGTCCCAAATCCTTAGCAACCCTATAAACCTTCCTGAACTGAAATATTTTGAAACAATGTTCACAGAATTGTTCATCACAGCATAGTGTGTTGCTTGTTAGCCCACTTTGCTGGAAATGTTCAATTTAAGTGATGTTTACATTCAACCAGGCTGGCAGCGTATCTAATCTATTCAAACAGTTATCAACTTGTTTAACTATGGAGCAATTGCTTTTTTAAACAGGGTCTGTAGGTACTGGACAAACCTTTTCCTTCAGTAAATGATATCATTTAAAAACTGAAATGCTTTAGATTAGTCTTAAAAAGAATTGTTTTCTCTTGTTGTCTATTAAATGTCCTGATCAACAGACTGATCAACAAAACAGCTAAATCTAACAATGGACCTGTATATTTGCACATTTCAGGAAAGGACATTTGAGTGTCAAGTGTGTGGGAAGGTGTTCAAGCGCTCTTCTACTCTCACCACACACCTGTTGATTCACTCAGACACGCGGCCTTTCCCCTGCCAGTACTGCGGCAAGAGATTTCACCAGAAATCAGATATGAAGAAACACACCTTTATTCACACTGGTGAGAACACACTGGGACGAGCCCATATCATCACAAACTGATTATATATATATATATATATATATATATATATATCCCACGGTTATTATTTTAGCTATGGACAGGGTGGGTTTAATAAGGAATAAACAGTACTTCAGTATTCTGGTAAATCTAAATCCTGCTAAATGTTATGATTGTCACTGTGATGTGCCTTCCAACATAGTGAAACCTAGATGAAGGATTGGCCTACATTGTTTTTCAGCAAAACTGCTTGTTGGATTTTTATTAAATGCCGAGATTCATCAAAGCAGGCAGCTGTGATTGTACACTTCTGAAATCAGTATCCTGAAGGTTCACATTAGGCCAGTGTTTCACAAACCAAATATTGTGCAGCCCTAAAGCTTATGGACAGACATGACGGTTCTACCAAAAAATGTTGCAAGTTGTAAAAACATTCATTGCATTTACATTTGTCCCATTTTGTTTAGGTGAGAAGCCGCACGTGTGCCAGGTGTGTGGGAAAGCCTTCAGCCAAAGCTCTAATCTCATCACACACAGCAGAAAGCACTACAGACCCTTCTGATGAGCGAGCGAGTGTGTGTTGCTGTATTATTATTATTATTATTATTATTATTATTATTATTATTCTTTTCACTTTTACATATGTGTATAATAAATATTTCCCTGCAATATGAATGAGGGTTTTTTCAATATTGCAATAAAACTAAACAAAAAACAAAAACAAATCCACTACACAGGTACAGCCAGGATAGTAGCTGGCTCACACTCAGACTCACACTATATTTATACATGGTAACAAATTTTTAATACTGAAGCCTTGCCATCCTCTGGACTTCCTTAGAGTTCACAGTGTCTTCTATTGTGGAAAATGTTGATTTACATTACCAGAAAAACTTGGTATCCCCAGTTAACCCTGAGAACCCCTTGAAAACCTCGTTAGGGCTTTATGATATGGAAAAAATCGTGATCATATAAATATAAAAAAGGGCATCACTTCACTTTTCAAAAAAGGTTTTAAAGATACATTCACTCCTCCATCCACAGTCCATATATGGACGCTAAACTGCAAAACAGCCTGTTTTTAAATCATAGTTTTTGTGATGTCAAGAAACCAACACATTTACATTTGTTTATTCGGTCTAAAGCAGTTTAGTCTCACCCATTAATGCTGAAGTTAATCTGCCCCATGCTGTCTTTTGAATGAGCTACAGGGCAGCCAATCAGAAAAGAGATCATTTACACGTATGACCCTTAAAGGCACAGTATCAAGAACATTTTAATTCTAAGGGATCAAAAAAAGTTGGAAAATTTGTCACGAAAGAATAAATTATTAATTATAACTTGAAATGCCTCCAACTTTGTGGACCCAGTTCGGGGAAGAACCTTTTCTATTCCAGCATGACTGTGTCCCAGTACACAATAGAGCTCCATAAAGACGTGGCTAGATGAGTTCAGTGTGGAAGAACTTGACTGGTCCACACAGAGCCCTGACCTCAACCCCATCCAGCACCTTTGGGATGAACTGGAACGGAGATTGTGGGCCAACATCAGTGCCCGACCTCATAAATGCTCTACAAAACGAATGGGCACAAATTCCCACAGAAACTCCAAAATCTTGATGAAAGGCTTCCAAGAAGAGTGGAAGCTGTTATAGCTGCTAAGGGAGACCAACTCCATATTAAATCTTTTGGCTTTGAATGCAGTGTCATTAAAGTCCCTGTAGATGTAACGGTCGGACGTCCCAATATATACAGTGTACATTAATATAAGCCTGCATATTACATGAACACCAATAATCAGACATTTTGGCATTTGGTCCAAATGTCTGATTATTGCCGAAGCATTAAGATTACTCTTGATTGGAAGTAAGGGGCCACCTGAATTCAATAATTAGGAGATGTGTCCCAATACTTTTGTCTATATAGTGTAGATCAATATTCCAATTGCTTGCGGTGGGGATACCCATGTGGTCACGCCCCGTCCCCCCCAAATAAGTAGATTGGGGGCGGGCATACGTGTAGCCCCGCCCACAAGGTGCTCCAGCGTGCGCGGGACGAGGACTTTTGAGATGCAGTGCGGTGAAGTGAGTGGAAACGGAGATGGAGAGTTTTTTTTCTGCTCGTGGAGGACTTACGTGAAGGCATCTCGCAAGGAACGCTGAATGGATGAACAGAAGACGTGCTAGCAATCTACAGTGTGTATAATTTGCATGGCTGGTTCCTAACCACAGGTAAACTCTGACAGACTGACAGACAGTCAGACAGACAGACACGAGATGAGAGAAGGACGTAGGGGGCAGAAGTTCCACCACCACGAGGAGAAGGTGCACTCTGGAACCTAGCAGAGATCACCATCGCGAGAGACTGAGCCCACTCCGAGGCTGATGGTGCATTTCATCCAGCAAAAAAAACACTACTTTCTGGAAGAATGTGGAGCTTTTTATGAACGCCCATCCTGTCTCCCGATATACTGAAGCTGTTTACCTGCAGGTCATCCTAAGAGGTGTCCCGGGACAGACAGAGCTGTGGCTGGAGCGCCATGGGACGCACCAGGGCTTAGAAGTAAGTGCTGGCGGGATGGGTGGGGTCTTCAATGCAGCAAAAACTGGCGCGGGAGGGGCCAGGAGGGGGGAGGAGGAGGAGGAGGTGAGCCAGGAGAGAAGGAGAGAATCTGCCCAAGTGTGCCTCAGCATATTGTCTAAAGAGAAAAAAAAAAAAAAAAAAAGATCAGGGAAGCAGGTAATGTTCTGATCATGTATGTGGCTTAGTTCTTAAGTTGTTTGGGTGGTCGTGATGTTTCTGAGTCCTGCACACTCAGCTTGCCTTAACAGGACGAGAGAACAGGGCTGATGTTTTGTAGGGCGACAACCTTGAAAACGTGCGCGTTGCTGAAAATCTGCGTGTGATTAAATTCTGCATGTGCTGAAAATAGGGTAATAGAATGGAGTCGGATGGGCCGGCTGCTCCATGACGGTGCAATGAATGCTGTCATCTCTGCATCGGACATGTCTGCAGCCACATACCCACCAAGAAAACGGAGAGAAACCCACCACCAGAGTCGTATCTGGTGTAAATACTAATGATAAACACAAAACTGCAAAAATGAACACTTAAAACTGCTAAAATGCCTCTGATGCCTATTATTTTGGGACGAGCATCTACTGAGCAATTAAATATGTATGTGTTGGCATCTGATATGGAGCATAAAACTGCTCCTGCACACCTGACTTTATTTTTTTTTAATACAGTACAGAAAGGCTTATGAATTGCACACTAAATGTCTGCCCTTGCATCAAACCTGTATATACTGGGGGGGGCAGTTTAGACCAGAGTGTACAGGAGAGGGGCTTTGATTAATGTAATGAGGCAGCACTTTCTGTGTCTGTATGTATGTGTGTATATGGTTTCTATATGAGGTACCATCATATAATCTGCTATTTCTTTGGGTTACAGTCCAAATGTACACCTGTCCATCCTTGCCTCAGTACTGTATATACCGGGGGGGGGGGCAGTTCAGCTGACCAGAGTGCTTTTATTGATGTACTGAGGCAGCACTTTAGGTGTGTGTGTGTGTGTGGTTTCTACATGGGGTACCTTCAATACAAGCTGCAGTTTCTTCTGTGCCTCTCAGTCTTGTCTGTTTCCTTCGTTTACAGGTGAAAATTCCACCTCGTCTTCCTCTCAACCTCCAAGAGTATGTTGAAGGCTTTGACCGGGATTTGCTTCCTTCACCTCACGTCAATCTTCCTCCTCTTCTGGGCAACTATTGACGATGTGAGTGGTTGTTAGGGTTCTCTTGTCTTTTACTTTGACCCACAAACAGCTTTGGACCATCCTATGCCACTTAAGGAGGACTGCTGTGATTTTTCAAAATTTCTGCAAGATGTAAATAATGTCATTCGGAGATGTCTGATCTGAAAATGCTCCACTTCAGAGACGTTTTGCTTACTTGTTCTGACCAGTGGTGACAGAAACCAGTGTTTAATATAAATGTTTAATACTCTAAAAGTTTCCTCGCATTAAGTTACTGGATATGAAATATATTTAGATTAAAGTGTATTAAAATATATGAATTAGATGTCAAATAGTAACCAAATAACTTGACAGCATCATACCAACATCAATGGAATCAAGATTAATATTACATTTAAAATGTAGGTGTAGGTTCACTGGTCTTTTTGGATAATAAATAAAGTGGCTGCATTTGCATCGTAGACATTGCGACCCCTGGTTCTTACTGACATCACTGTAAGGAAAATCAAATTGGTACATTAGCAGACGTAGCAAAAAATCAGCAGAATTATCCGTACTCTTTCCACTCTGCATTTATTCATTTATGACACTTTGGAATCCCTGTCAGTAAAGAATCAGGTTTTCATACACAGAGTATGTGAATGTTCCTGGGGATTTTTGAGTTGAGAATGGGTGATTACATAATGTAACATTTGCAATGTCTGCACTACTTCTAGGCCTGGTGGTTTACAAGAACCCTTTACACAGACCTGTGGGGAAGGTGGGTGATGGAGAATAATGATGATGTCTGGGTATACATGGACATACCCACATCTTATCGGAGTGGTGAGTCAAACAACGGTTAATGTGAAAAAAGACAGCAAGTACAATTAGCTAATGGGAGATTAGTAACTTTGTGCAGCTGCTTTGTAGCATCTAGTCTCCCTAATCAAGGGAAAACCGTGTATCTGTAAAAAAATAAACATTTCATACATGTCCATCTCTTTATTACACTCAATAGATTACCTGCAGACCGTGCAGGCGTTTGCAGTATTGTCCTGCCTCTTTGCTGTCTTATCCCTGGGGATGTTCATATTCCAACTCTTCACACTGGGGAAAGGGCAGAGGTTCACCCTCTCCGGAGTCCTGCAGCTCATCTCATGTGAGTATCGGCAGTTGGTGGCCCTAGATCAGAGGTGTCAAGCTCCGGTCCTGGAGGGCCGGTGTCCAGCACAGTTTGATGGTTCTCCTACTCAAACACATTCACTAAACCTGACAATTTACTGGCGAGGTGAACCAGGTGTTTCTGAGCAGGGAAATCACCAAAAACGTGCTGGACCACGGCCCTCCAGGACCAGAGTTCAACACCGCTGCCCGAGATGTTTTACTATATCAAATAGCATTGTTAACATTTTCTTATGATGTATATGTTTCTATGGGAAAAAAACACTTACTATTTGACATTATTTTTAGATTTTAGATGATCCTAGGTCTGAGTTGGAATACATTAAGCCATGTTAAGCTTTGTTTTCGGACACAGTAAATCTGTAATGTGTTAGTTACGTATGTAGTTACAGACTTATTCCAACCTCCCAGCCATCCCTGTTCGCACTCACTCACTTTCTGTAACTGTTTAGTCCTCACCGTGGTCGCAGGTACCCAGAGCCTATCCCGGGACCAATGGGCGCAAGGCCCTGTTCGTAGTCATCTACTTAAATCTTTTCTTGTCTGTTTCTGTGTAGTTTCAGCCAACCTACCGAAATCTCTCTCTATCAATCAGTTTGCCTCCAGTCAACTCTTCCTCTTTTCCAAGATTATACACTTTCCTCCCCTGTCCAGGCTTCTGTATCATGGTAGCCCTGTCTGTCTACACGGACCACTTCCACTGGGACGAGAAGGACGGCTGGTACGGCTGGTCTTACATCATGGCCTGGTTCGGCTGGCTGTTTACCCTCCTCACGGGTATCCTCTACATCATCCTGCGCAAGAGGGTGGATTAAATCACAGCGCTGGACACAACTTACAGGAATATTTTGTCTAAAAATGCTAAATGCTAACAGCGTTAATAACGAATGACGGCCAGTTAGCAAACAAACTCATACTAAGAGGCTCACGTTACCTTTTATTTGTTATTAGCCACATTGGCCTTTTGGAGTAAGTGTTCCTTTTGGCGTAGTTCCTGACTACACATGTACAATTCCGACTGCCAGGCAAGATTTTATCCACAGCAAAGGTCAGTATGGATCCAGACCAAAATATTATTAATAATAAAATCATTTTAGCACACAATGAGGCCAATATCCAGGTAACTAACCCTAAATTTGCTTGGTGTGCCTATCGTCGTATATCCTGCTGGTCCAAACACACCAAAGTGTAATAGTGTGTGGGCTACCATTATATATGCTATAGAATCCGTGCAATACAACAAAAAGCATATCGGAAAATAAACTGAAGTAGTTCTTCCAAGGATGGTGGACGAGGCCAGTGTGGACAGTGGACACTTACGAATGATAGCACAATTTTAAACCTTTTAGCAAAACCAGTTACCAAAAAAAAAAAAAGAAAGATCCAAAATAGTCTTTGAATGAATGAAAAAGATCTAAAGACAAAGCGGCCCAGAAAACGATTAAATATTAAAGGAATACTCCACCCACAAACGCTAACATGGCTAATGACAACTGAAAGTCAGTGGGATTGAGTCAGCAAAATTTGACTTGCATTACGTTGACTGGAACAAGCCAGTTTTCATTCATTATTAACGCCCTCTAAAGAAAAAGAGGGAGAGGGGAATATCACATGTAATATAAGATGTAGGTTATGCAAAACGACATGTAAAGAAAGTATCTAAATTGTGTATAGAAAGACAGATGAAATGTAAATATATACAAATTATATATATGGACATAGTGAGAATGTAGTTTTGAAAGAAATCTTCAAAAAATGCAGTTACAAGAGTGTTTTGTTTTTAAAGCCACTGACAATTTCTATCCAAAGCTCACAGATTGTGTTTATTTTCACTGTCCGTTGTTTTCAACTTGTTTATGTTCTATTATAACTTTTTGTAGAAGCATTTAACAGATTTAGGCTCAGGGCCAATCCAGGCTTAGGAGCAAGGGTGTCTATTACCTATCTTCCAGTCTGGTGCAACTTTCTGTGTATCTTAAACTTGAATGTGAGTAGTAAATACAGTACAGAAAGATCATTTCTGACACCTTTTCGTAAACTATGTGTTTTTACCACATCTCGTCACCCTACACGATTATAGAAGTGATGGAGTCTTTTATTGGTGCAGTCAAACCGTTACTGTACCTGTTCTAAAGAGCAGTCTTGAAAACTCATGGTCATGTGACCACACAGAGCACGCGAGATCCTGGACATCGGGTCCAGAAAGGGAAAAATCATACTGTGCAAATGATGAAGGGTACTTTTTTTGGTTTTGCAAATTACTTGAGAGGACCATAAAGGGTAATATATCACTGCTGTCAAAACCTTGTCTCTCCATAAAGCAGAAGATAAGAAATCTAACTTTTATTGTAGTGTTAAAATATCCCAAGTTTTTATTCCCAGTTAACTTTGGACCAGTTCTATCAGTCCATCATGAAATGTCCAATCTAAAGGGCAACATGGAGCTATAAGATGTTGATAAGACAGCAAGATATATTTATTCTGATGTGGAATAACACTCTGCTCCAGAAACAATCTCAGAGGTACAGAATTCCTTTTATTAGGTTGTTTGGTTATGATGTTATTAAGAGTTATTCTTGGATAGTCTGGTTAAGATCACAGTGACATTTATCCTTTTTTTTTGGTTTGGCACGAGTTGTGTGGGGAGAAATGGCCAATCACACTGGAAGTGATGCGAACAGTGTAAAAAAGAATTAAAAATAAGACCTGCATTTCAATAATCACACAAATAAAAATGTGACTACGATTGCGGCTTGACTTTATTTTCAGGAATCTCTCAATATAGCTCATTTTTAAAATAAATATTAACTTTCTTAGAGCATCCAAATTGGCAGTCGAAATGAATAATACACATTGAGAATCAAGATGGAGGACAAAACAGACGGGTTCATGTTAAGGGGTATCCATTTTGTGTTAAGAGTCTAGGTACCCATTAGTATCTGGATGCATCAGCTTAAATGAAATGTAAAATACTCTTAATATTAATAAAACTCTGTTTACACACATGTACAGTTACAAATCTCTATCACTGACCTTCTGTTAGACTCCCTGTGTAATGCACCAGGCATTGGGAAAGGAATGTTTCACAGAGTGAGACTGTGTGGGGGGGTGTGCACAACTGGACTAAACTAAACTCCCTGACCAGAGGGGGTGATTCTTTCCTGGATGACAAGGTGGAGGAGGTGATTCTGCTCTGCAGTAAGAAGAGGCCTGGAGAAAAAAGAAAAAAAAAGAGTGGGTGTAAGCAAGAAAGAAAAAATAAAACATTAAAGTGGAGCTTAAACCAGTAAGCAGTGAGTGAGAGTAATACAATTTAAAACCCGGAGTCGGAGGGGAGGGGAAACCAGAAATGGCAGGAGCAAGGAGAGAGGAAAACGTGTTTCATAAAAGGTACAATGTCTCCTAAGAGGTGTAAAAATATGCCATTACCAAACTGTTCTGCATCAGAATAGTCGAGATCATCTAGCAGTGTTAGAAATGTATCGGAGTATGATGTTCCAACACAAAGGGTCAATTCCAGTAAATTGAGAGATCATTTTTTTGGCTAAAATAAAATTAGAAGGCTATTTTCAAGGTTTGGTCTATTGCCCTTATTGCCAGTAACAGCTGTGTATTCACTCCATTTTCTGAATCTGACCGACAAAATCTAAAATCAAAAATCATGGTGAAATTTAGCATGCCGAAAGAACTGCAACCACACTGAATAATTATACATTTATATTTAATCCCTAATTTTCAGTTTTATTTCCTTAACTGGGTGCATGGTAACTCACCATAGTTCTGTCTGGAGAGACTTCAGAGATTCTGTATCTTTTTCCTGACAAGCCATCTGCAAAACAGCAGCTGCTGTTATAGGCACTCAGTCGCACAGAGCAATATGAAGCATGCTTCATGCAGGGGTGGACAATCCATAGATATATACCTGAACTTTCTAAGCATTGGTTACCAAAAAAAAAAAACATGTTCAAGCTGGATTCGCTTTACCTGGAGAGTTTTGAAAATGTCGCTTGTATAGCATTTGTCGATCATAAAGGATAAAGTATTTGTGGTATTCCCCCAAATTACACCAGAAAGAGGTCACACTCACAACTAACAAAAATGAGCTTCCAGTCAGTGTCCCTCTAAGTGCTGCCTAGGGGAGTCTCTGATATATTTAAAAAAGGAAATAAAATGAATTTGAAAACATAATGCGATCAGAATACTACTACAAATTAAACAACAGTAACAGTGAGATCATTGAAACTTGATTAAAAGTAAATGTAGCCTTTTCTGTTTCAATATCAGCCCCTTCTCAAGTAAAACACTCTAGTTGACTGTTACAAGTTATATCGTGAGACAATTAAAAGGTTCACACTTGCTGTATGTGTGAGAATAAAATAGTTCCAATTTGCTCTGTTTGTGTTTTGTTTGTCAGGATTCCCCTTGTGCTGTATAAGAGTTTTGGTGCTAGTTCTATTCCTCTGTACAGTGTGGCCGTGGCCAAACTGTCAAAAATAAATAATATTCAGAATAAAATTGCTTCCTCCACTGCTGAATAGGGTTGGCCTATGCTGTATTTGGCCATAATGGTGGTGCTGTGCTTGTGCAAAACGTTTGACAACCACTGACTTAACCACTGGATCACACTGGACCAAATAGTTTACAGCACCGCCCCGTGTAAAACTACTCAAGCTCCAATAGGGCTGCATTATCTGAACATCAATCGTGAGAATAAATTCTTTTAGTTAGGCTTTTCGTTTTCATACGTTAGACTCTAGTGGACGGATTGGATGAAACATACCACGACAGACTGCAGTAGGAGGAAGACATCTTCTGGGAGAAAGTTCACTGAAAAAAGTAAAAACAAATTCAGCTACTCACTCAACTCACAACCACTAATCTTTCTATTAAGGCTGTGCGACACATTGATTTTGAATGTAATATTACATATGACCACAACATGCAAATAAGACTTTTTCTTTTTTTTTTTTTCCTGCATGCTATAAGTAATATACATATTGCAATATATAAACAGTATGGGGTTTTGGTCATGACATGCAGGCTTACAGAAAAATGAAAAAGATCCACTTTCATTTTTAGACTGTTTACTTACAAGAAGCCACTTAAATGCGTCCCGATAAAATATCTATTACATCTTTTGAGGCAGAAAAAAAAAACCAGACAGACACTCTTACCTTGACTGTGTGAGTCAAAGGATTCCCAGGCGTATCTCTCTAGCGTCTGTGCATGCTCCGGCAGCAGTTTTTGTGGGGGAGGCTAACACAAACACCAGGTTATGCAGATACAAAACCACATTAACACATCACTCACCAATATATCACAGCCTTGACCTACAAGTGATTATCACCCTAAAAGTAGACCTTCTACAGTGGAATCTGAAAAAGGGGATATTTGGCTTGTCTTCTAGAAAGCCAAACGAACCACAGTGACCTAGTTTTACCACCTGTCTTTGTTTCTGGAGTATGCAACTATTACGTGGAAAACTTGCTGCTCTCAATTCCAAAACTGTACCATTTCCACACATCACCGCATCACACATGGTAGGAATGTTCAACATGAAACCGATTATTCCCTCTTTTCTTACACAGATCACATCAAGGGAAGTTTACACATTACGCATGTTACTCAAGTATCTCAAGAATGTTCTCAGGAGAACTGATATCAAAAATGCTTCTTTAACACAGTTAATGTCCATAAATTTGCAGACACTTTTCTTCTATAATCAAGGGCATTATAGGGAGTCCCAAATTGAAGGGGTGTCTTAGTACTTCAAGACATAGCGTACGAGTGCCTCTGCACGAGTATATAAATTTTTTTTTTTTTTTTTTTTTTTTTTTAAATGAAAGCAAGGAGAGACATTATGAACTTGGGTATACCTCCAGCAGCATGAGTAGAAGCACCCTGGAGATTTCACACTTTGCTACTATGTCCATAAATGCACCTGAAGAAGAAAAACAAATATTATGAGATCATTCGGATATACCGCAACATGGACTCCACGTAGCAGATCTCAATTAACCAAAACCCAAA
>JBBIGA010000083.1:22089533-22100490 GCA_037576975.1 Alestes dentex | reverse complement strand
ACACTGCTGTAATCAACACTCTCCTCTCACAATGAGACCAGTTGGATGGTAAAACACTACTAGAAGTTCGTCAAAGGAAATTATTGCCATTTTCTTTTAGAGTGAATAAGAGATTTGTTTTCTTTGAATTATACACGTTTTGTAAACACTGCATCATTTCTCTTATTTTGATGTTTTGTAGTTTCCTTTAAAATTATTCTTTAAAGAACAATATTTTTATTTAGAAATAAAGGTCAGCAGTTTTTAAAAACTAAGACAAAGCTGTTCAGTTCAATACTTGCACCTATAAAAGATAAAACCTGAGAAACGGAACATTTTTGCAGTGGTCTCTTATTTTTTCCAGAGCTGTATATGTAAATTTTGTAAATGTAAACATAAATGAACAAGCCCATTACTGGTAATACATATATGTTACATATACTATAAATGTTTAAACCCAATTGTACCACTTCTCGGTATATACAGAAATCGCTCTGGATCACAGTGCCTGCTAAATGCTCATTATGTGCATGTAATTTTGTGACTTAGTTTCATACAGTACTGTGCAAAAGTTTAAGGCAGCCAAGAAAACTTGGAAACCATTTACCTCTGCAGTAACTGCATGGATTTTTTCAGTTCCACATTTGTTCAGTTTTGCACAGTACTGTTCTGCATCGACTGACAACTGAAACAAATGACCTTTTTGAGAGGGATTAAAACAGATACACTGAAGGTAAAAACACAAAAACCAAAACCACTAGTGCAGTGGACGACAGCCCTAGCTTTCCTCACCTTCAGTCGTGTCGTGGTTTGGGGGTGTACGGGGTGAAGAAAACGATGCTGACGCCACGTGAGATTTCTCCCTTTTATTTATTGTCAACACTGTTTTGTACAAAGAGACAGAAGAATATATCTTAGCACTTATATTCACACATACTGTGTCCGTATTCTCAATAGCTTAAGTATTGTGAAATTTCCCGTTAAATTATTGTCGTAATCTTAAACACAGGTAATCTCTCTCTATACAAAAACGGAATAAAGAGAAACCATTTGGTCATATTTACACAAGTCTGTACAATTGTTGACCTTTGTGTAACATTTAAAAGAAGCTTCAAAAAAATGAGGAAGAGAAAAGAAAGAGAATTAGAAAGATTAGTTTTATAGTAAAGACAACAAAGGCAGACTTTTGTCTCGTAAAATTGGGTCCTCTAATTCTATTCAAGTGGAGTTTCTATCCTTGGTGACGTGATGTCGTTATTACCTCTACGGTGGTTTACAAAACCTTCCTAACAAAAATGTATCCCAAATTTCCATAGCTTAGAATAGTTTTCTCTCTATATTAAAAATCACGGAAAAGGGGACGTCGTTATTTACAGCAAAAATTCTGACATTACAGTAGACAGCCATTGCACTGTGCTCTGTGTCTCAACTCACACACACACACACATACACACACACACACGCGCGCACACACACACACACACACACACACACACACACACACAGAGGTAATCAAGCATGAATCCAGGCACATGTACAATAACCTGTGACATACAGTACCAGAGAGGGGACGTGAACTGCAAAGCGAGTGGCGAAACAAAGACTGATTAGCGAGCGATAAACAGCAACCTTAAACTCTTTCTGTACCAACGTCAAATCTCAGGAAGCCTATATGATAAGAATGATTACAGAGTGCAAAAAGAAAATGTAGGCTACTATTTCTAACTTTCCTTCTCTCTCTCTCTCTTTCTAACATGTACAACCATTGTCTCTCGCCCTTCACCTACATTTACGAAAAAATGAGGCCTAGCCTGTTATTACAGAGCCTCCACCAAAAGGGTGAGAGTTAAAACAGTTAAAGGAAGAAGGACATCTTTTTTAACTGAGGAAGAACAACACCTTCCCTTTCGAAAAGACAGAGACAGACAGACACGCACTTCCCCTACCCTGCGTTTGCCAGCTACAGGCAGGAGAGCTTATAAAAAACTCTCCCACACACGAAAACATAAAGAATGACAGAAAACATGGCAGTCCAAGTCTGTCACCACATTGCTCAATGAATATTTTTCTGCAAACACACCGAGCTAAAATTGACCCACCTGTGCTCCACCCACAAATGCTTCCTTTTGTAACAACTGTTAGTGGGACAAGCTTTACAGAACGCGAGCAAAAATGTCATTCAGGTAAATAAGAAAATGTAGCACACTGTTTTTGGTCAAAATACTTAAATATTTTTATTGGACAGGATGTTAGAATATGTCAATGTAATTTTTTACATGAATTAATTAAGCTAAAGTTGGTGACAAATTCTACATTTTCTACCATTTTTGAATAGCTACAACAACAGTCCATCTTGTAGTGTTTTTTGTTTTTATGTAGTTATGTAGTAATGATACGTTCAAATTGTCAACTGGGAAACTGGTAAACCGAATGAATGAACTTGCACTCAAATGGCCAACAAAGTCTTATTTCCTATTGTTTCCCACTCTGGATTCCAGATACATGAGTTTTCTAAAGTGTGATATATTATGCAACCTTTCACCTTTTCCATCTGTGAAAACTTGGCAGTGAATGTGAAAAAATAAAGCTGATGCCCTTCTGTCACATCTGTGTGCTTTTTAATACAGCAAAGAAAAAGCAGGATATGTATTCTTCATGCTTTCTTTTTTTCAGTGTAGTGACTATCCTTGAACAAGCGCCCGAATAGAGTGAGGTTATATTTACTACTTTCAAGTTTTTTTTTTGCATTTGCAATGTATTTTTGCAGCCTGAACGCAACAAAAATCTAAATAAATGGCCCAACATTAATGATTTGCACACACTAACAAAAGTGAAGTTTTACACCCAAGTTTGTAACTGAATGCTATTTTTCTCAGCATTCTATAAAATGTATCAGTAGCTACAGCAGAACAGATTTGTGAGTGAAGCATGGGGAGTTCAATTAAAGAACTGAAAGCACTGAACGACTAGTGTACCCTCAATAAAGCAAAGTAGATAAAAAAACGTAAAGGTGCCTCTGAAAACATTTTATGGTTTAGAGAGCCAAACCATGCAAATAAAGTTCTTCCCACATATTTTTTCAAACACAGCTATGAGAGATTAAGATTTCAAACGCTTCAAGTGACAAAAGTAGCCCTATATGATCATAAGAATGAAAAGAAATTCTCACGGTTATATTCCAAACTCAGGTTAGGAAGCCACTGTTTGTGTTTGCCCGACGACATAAAGTGAGAACTTTAGGCCGAGGACATCAGTGCCTTCTTCGAATGCAAACTTGTATCAACATCTCAATTTCCACAGACCATGGAAAGACGTATTCACCTCTGCCAGCATATATGCCATAGCGTATCAGTGACTAAATTATATACAACTGCTCAACATTAGCTTGGTATGGCACTAACTGGTACAACTTAAGCAAAAGAAATACACATGTTCCTCTCCAAAAAAAGAAAACACTAGACATGGTCTTTGAATTCTACATCATCTAAAAGCAAGAATGTAAAAGCAGGAATGTAAAATAGAAAGAAAGATGCATGCATGTCTCTCACAATGTACTCACAGTTTCACAAACTCTCACACACAGACTTAGCTAAAAAAATGAATAAATGTGGCAATAAATGTGAAGTTGTTTTTTTAAAGTCCACAAAACCGATATCATATACACATCAATTATTAACCAAATAGTATAAACATTGTGCTTAAATTGGAGATCAGTTTGGCTGATAGTATGTTTACAAAATTTGAATAAAGAAAACGTGTATTTCACACAACAAACTCAATTGGAGATCTACTGGTGTATGGGAGACCTTAACTGTACTTCTGTAACCAGAAAGATTCAAATGATTGGTGGTTCAAAAGACTATGGTAAACAAACGTAACGTGGCACATACTAGAAATAATGCCACTAAAAGGAAGAGACTTTCCTTCTCAATTATATGACTGGGTTAGTTATTTAGTTGATCTCATTACATAATTGGCTACTTAGAACAATAGCTATTAAGTACTTTTTGTCCATCCTATTTGTCCGATAATGCTAGACAAAACACCTCAACTTCTTCAATTGTAAACTGTCTCAAAATGTGAGTGATCGAAGTGATGTTTTGACTGCGATTGTCTCGGAGTTGTTGAACTTATGGTCATAAAAATGTGTAAACTTTGTCCAAGCCTTAATTAAATTAGCTCTGTTTCCATTGCAACATAATTCAAAAGGAATCAAAAACATTCCATACACATGGGGAGAAACAGTGTTTACGCAAAATCCTCAAATATTACTAGTGTTAAAATTGTCCGAATCTATTTTAAACATCTGCCTCCAAGAATCGGGCGGGTCATCATTTGTGAAAAATGTAAAAGTGATAAGACAACAGGTGTCTAAATATTCTAATTTGGATGTTGTTTGGTACTCATTTTGTGGCCAGGTTGAATTGTGCGACTATTCAGTTCTATTTTAGTTTGTTCCTAATTTAGTAACACAATTTGCTAAAGTTACATCCTTGCTGTCTGTGCACTGTACAGTGTGAAAAAAATGAATATTTACATTTAAAAAAATACAAGCGAATGCTGAGACATAGAGCTCTTTCATAATATCCCTCAACACCCAGTTCATGGTGGGCAGAGTGCTTCCCAAAGGACAAAGTGTGCACAAAAAAAGAAAGAAAGAGAAACACTGAGTAATGAACAAACTCTAAGTGGAAACAAAACCATGACATTGGTTTTAATTTGCTGCTTGATCAAAGACTTTCTCAAGAGATAGGGAGAGGGAGAGGAAAAACAGTTTTGTTGTTTTTCAAGCACTTGAACTTAACCCCCTGAAGCTCAACTCACTGTGTATGACCATCCTTGTCCTGTCTGTGGATGTGAAAGTCCTCTTATACTATTTTTCCCTGGTTTTAACTTCATTAGCTGCTTAAGAAACTAGGGTGTGGGAATAATGAACACACTCAAGTTGATGTCTCTAGAATATGCGACTCGCAGTAGATTCCAGATCAGGTGTTTACATCACAACGAGGATGATTCCAGAATAATACATGAATCATTCGATAACCAATCAGTGTGCAGTGACCAGAAAGTTACCATGGCAATATAACCTGTATAATTAGAATACTGGGACTGCGGGTAAGGCACATAATGTGCTGTGTTCTAAACCAATGTTGTACTGACATTAATGCAATGTTATAAAAATCGTAAAACCATAAAAAGAGATCATAATAAATGTCCTTCACAACAATATCTCGAGTACAGCTGACGTACTTTGCATCATGCCTTTTACATACATTTTACAACACTCCATATCAGAAATAAAATTAACATGAATAATCAATAGTAAAGAATCTTAAAAGAAAGCAAGTTTGTCTACGTTTCTTCTGGCTTGGCATCGTCCCTGGCAGAGGGCGCATTCTGCATGGTGGTCCTGGTGTTCCACAGCACGGCAGAATGGAGCGATGACGTAAGACAATGCAAGCTCAGTTGACAAATAAGATCAAATAAGATCTCATGATCAAATAAGAAGCTTCCTGCAAAGTATTGTTCTAACAAAGAATTGTAACTAGAGTACAAATATATAACAGCATTATAACATCCAGAAATCAAGCCCAAACTGAACATCATAAACATTGTAATCATATCTAATAATATTATTGTTAACAACGTTATCAATACAATTATTGTAAGTTTTACCCTGTTGTTTCAAGACGATAACTGATTTCCATTCATGATTGTACCAGGTCTCCACACCTAAGCTGGATCGGACGTTTCGTTTTGGCGTAAGGAGCAGAAAAATAGAAGGGATAAGAAAAGACGAGAGGATAAAAGAGAGGGAAACGCAGAGTTCGTCACTCTATAGTGAGCAGGTCCCATCTCTCTATTTACACACATGGCCCCTACAGCACTCTTCTAAAGCATGGGTCAGTTCCTCTTGCTCACATTCTTACTCTTCCTTTTGATCGTAAAAGTACAAAGCAGACACAGTAGACATTGTCTGTCGGTTTATTCCCTAGTCAGTTTCAATGTCTGCTGCCTCCCTTCTTTAACTTTCCATGTTTTTTTTCTCTCTCTCTCTCTGTCACTCTCTCTCTCCCTCTCTCACTCACAGTCGAACTTCAGACATCAGACTCAATACTGGAGAGCTTCTCATATACGTGTCCATTACTAGAGCCGTTGAATGGTCTCTGTCCTTGCCCCATCCCTAACCCGTCCCTTGCTGACAGCAGCTTGTTGTTGCCCGCCACCCCTCCATGGTGGTTGCTGAGGGGCCCGCCCAGGCACAGCTCCTTGGGAAACCGGGGTCCCACGTTGGACATGACCCCTGCGGAGGCGGAGGCTGGCAAATAGGAAGTCACCCCCATGGAGCCTCGGAAGTCTGCCCGGTTGTTGTTGAGGAGCTGCTGCTGCTGTTGTTGCGTCTGTTGCTGCTGCGGCTGTGTCTGCTGCTTTTTGACGTAGTACGATTTGGCGCCATGTAATAGGCACTGGTCGTCCCCGAAGGTTGGGATGAATGGATTCTGGTTCACCTTATCTGGGTAGAGAGATTTAGACAAGGAGTAAGTCCCGACCCCTCGGGTACCGCCCATACCTCCTCCTCCTCCTCCCATCATGCCTCTATCCCTGTCCCTCATGTCCCTTTCGCCTACCGAACGACGGTGCAACCCACCTTCACCCCCACGGAACAAGCTAAACGATGAGCCCCCACCCTTCCCCCGGTCCCCGGCACCAAAAAAGGACGTCTCCCGCTCCCCTCCCGCATACCGCTCGAACATCTGGGCATAAGGGCTTGCACCTTCCATATAGCGATCTTTGTCTTTCAGGCTCACGCTCCGTGGCGGAGGAAGCATGGAAGCCCCACCACCTCCGAAGCCTCCTGAGCCTCCCATCCTGCCCGCCCCTTCTTTCTGCAGGTCTACGAATGTGTCATAGGAATGCTGCCTGCGCAGGACCCTGCCACCGGGGCCAAACTTGCGCCTTTGCGCCTGGGTCTGGGCCCCTCCGCCTCCCTTCCCACCCTCCAGGAGGAACTTGCCCCCTATCTGATCCAGGAGGAGGTGGTTATCCTCGCTGATGTCATATAAGTTGCCCGGCTTCTTGCACGAATCACACCGCTTGCAGGTGGCTGAGCTCGGACGGCTGGAAACTTGTCCACTCCCCCCACCTCCTCCTCCACTGGATCCCCCTACACCACCCGCAGCTGCATAGCCCCCACCCCCTCCTCCCCCATGCATGCAAACTGGCTTGCCACCTCCACCTCCTCCACTGTGGCAGTTACGGCATTCCCAATCCCCGCCGGTCAAGCCCCCCACCCCTCCAACGTTCTTTTCCCAGCATGCATGGCCCTGCTGCCCAGGAGATCCTCCTCCTCCTCCTCCTCCTCCTCCTCCCACTCCACCCTTAGACTCTGTCTTCTTAGATTTACCTTTCAAGAAATCGTCCACGGGAACCAAACTAGTGCACGCTCCCCCGCCACCACTGCTGCCGACTACGCCACCACATCCACCCCCACCCAGACCCCCTCCACCGCCCATTCCAGGAGCATCACTCAAATCCAAATGTTCCCATGGGGATGCCCCTTCCTTGGATCGGAACTGGTCCATGTAGTAGTCCCTCAAGTTCTCTTTGTCACGGAATATGTACGAGGAGCTGTTGCTCCCTCTCTGGCTCTTGCGTTCAACAGGTGGGGTGGCTGAACGGTGTCCCTGCGTGACCGGGTGGTGGTGGTGATGGTGGTGGTGGATGGTGTGGTGGGTGCGTCTCCGGAAGCCCAGCTCAATTTCGTCCTGCTCCCGACGGGACTTGGCAGATGCTGGCCTCTTTTTCAGACTGTCCCTGTACTGCTTGCGCCTCTTGGCGTTGCCCTCAAGATTGCCATAGGTCACGGTGTGAGTTGAAATATCCGATACATCTGAGCGGATATTCCCGTCGTCCCCTCCCGAGCCCGTCCCACCTCCCCCGCAGTACCTGTCATGTCCCGCTATAAACCCTGAACTGGACGCCCCACCCTTGAAGGAGAACTTCCCGTACAGATCGGGCAGGCCAGACTTGAAGCTCGACTGGGTGGGATGGCCCGCAATCAGGTCAAACTTTTCCCTGTTCCTGTGCGTCAGCGACTGCCGGGGCTGGGTGGTGAAGATGGGCGCTACCCCTCCCCCTAAGCTGTCACAATCGTACATCCCACCCTCCAACGAACTGGCACTCCCTAAGCTACGAGGTCGGTTAGGCAAGGGACCCGACATACCCAGAGCCAGTGCGGATCCCGTGCCCCCATGGTGGTGCAGGTAATGATCCTGGTACAGGTTACTGTCCTTTAGGTGCATGTTCCCAAAAGTCCTCTCCACATCACTCACATAGTCGCTGAACATATTGTCTTCGGGCAAGTATGGTGGCGGAGGCTTGCAGTCAGTATGGCCTCCCAAGCTTCGCCGATGCTCACTGATGTCGTAGACAGCTGACTCTCGGTGGCTGTAATCCAGGGCACTGTGAGGGGAGCCGTTGACCCCAGGCACGGAGGTCATGTTTTTGGCAGTGCGCAGCAGACGAAGAATGTTGGAGTGTGTGTTGTTCATGTTCATGTTCATGGTTGCTGATGGGGAGTTAAGGCCCGATTTGTTCTCCTCAATCTGAACGCCATGAATGCAGCTGTAGATGCCCTGAAGAGGGAAGCAAAATGCAAAAAACAACTATTAGTATTATATTAAATGATTTGCAATGTTGTAGTGACCCTGCATCACAGCCTGGCTTGGGAATTGCTCTGCCTTAGACTGCTAGACCCTACAGCTACATCACATGCTGCATCCAGCACATGCAATGCAACCAGCACAGTGGATGACCCCACACACCCCTCTCACACATTTCTGCTCACAACTCTCAAAAGGTTCCATAGACCTCGGGCCTTCACTGCCAGGATACGAAACTGTTTCTTCCCCGGGCTTTCTTCCCCAACCATACGTCCCATACAAACACTCTCTTGAACTGAACTGCTTTGTTCTCCTGCACACAAATGTTTAAATACTTACACCAAGATCACACCCAGAATGACCGCTCAAACAGATTCACAGTAAACTGCCTTTCATTAAATACTGTACATTTTTATATCTCCTTGTCTCTATTTTTTGCTCTTTATTGTTGTATTGTACTTTATTTCTACCTCATAAAACTTTGCATTTTGTCACTTGCACTTTCTTTTTTTGCACCCTGTATCATTCTGTCCTGCTTGCCCGTTGTCTTGTGTTGATTTTGTTTTTTTCTTTGTGTTGCACCATGGTCCTGGAGAAATGCTGTTTCATTTCAATGTATACTGTGTATACAGTTTAAATTACAATAAACCTACTTAATTTCACTTGACAAAAGGTCTCTGAAATTAATTCTACTTACAACCCCCTGAATTGATTTTCTATAAAGAGAAAGTCCTCTAAGCAGTGCTGTTTTATAGGTAGAGGCAAAATTGAGATCAATTTTATAATGAGACAGTAATGAGGGGGTCCAGGCTACTGCTGAAAAAATAGTGAGTTTCTGATGGGACTTAATAGTGAACTGGATGAAACAGTGAACGATGGGTTCATTAAAGCTTCATACATCAGGACCCAAACCCTCCGCCGTCAAAGGAATATGAGCAAGAAAGAGAAGGAGAAAGATGCAGAGAAATGAACAGAGAGACAGAGACAGAAGGAATGATTGATGACAGTGTTGCAGGGAGGCTGGTTTTCACTGACAATCAATAGTGTAAATCAATGTGATTAATATTCAGCTGACATTGTTGTGTCTCTTCGGTCAGCCTCTTTAGTACTAAAGACACGTCAAGAAAATTAATTACACAGCATTATCTAAACCTCTTAAGCCTAATCAAGATCCCTACATGTACTGCTTGTTTAATACACTTATCCACATTTCAATACACAATCAAATATAACAAAGGCTGGAACGTAGTATTCTTTTCTTGCATATTTGCATATTGCATGTCAGTCCCTTTTAATAAAAATGCCTGAAATATCTTTAATGATAAATGTCACAATGAATAACCACATGAAAACCAAAATGAGCACCTGGGGGGACACAGTTAATAGAATTCTGTCCCAAAAATATTCCAAAGGTTAAAGGTGGCTCCCCTGTTGGCGTTTCACAGCCTTCTCCGAGAGGCCACGTCAGAAATGGTTTCTTGTCTACCTCTTAGTCACTTTTTCTGCCTCACCATATCCATCCATTCTTCTTGTGTGCTTCCATTGTGTCTGCCTTATCTCCACCACCTCCTGTGTTTTTTGGGTTTTTTTTTTTTTTACCTCAGGTCATCCTTGCCAGCTTGACTTTTTTCTCTCATTTATCTCCTAACCCCTTCATCTGATTGGACTGGTACTGACATATTCTCAGCTCTATGCTATCTTGTTCTTATTTCTTTTTCCTTTCTTACTCTAGAGGGTTCTACTACTTCTTTTTATGGTCCATTCTTTTTTCTTTTCCCAAGTGCATTGTTTAGTTTTCTGACTCTTTTACGTTTCTGTCTCTTTTTCGTGTCACTCTTGCTTCATCTTCTATCCCTGTTCTGCTCCTGCACTATTTAATATTTGAACACGTTTGATTATACAGTTCCACAGCAAGAGAAGCTTCGCTGCTCAAAGGGAATGTTATCACAGAATTTATTCCCGTGCAGGGACAACAATACACTACAAAGTATGTGACTACAGTAAGGGTTAAAGGGACTTCATTTGGGTAAAATATGTAAAGTAACTCAATTAATATAATGAAACTGGTTTAAATAATATGATACACACACCAATTAGCCCCCCAAAAAACTGTTAGCATACTTTGTTAAAGCAGCTATTACATCTGATAGAATTCTCAAAGTTACCAGCCTGCTGGCTCATTCTTCTTAGCTGGAAATCCCTCACCCTCCATCTCCCACACGCTGGATTTATAAGGTAATGCAGGGGCGTCGGAAGCATTTTTAATGTGAGGGGGACGCATCGGTCTACGCGTGGGGGCGGGGTTTGGGCGTGGG
>JBBIGA010000083.1:22020675-22040530 GCA_037576975.1 Alestes dentex | reverse complement strand
ATCTATGCCACAGTGTGCGCCTATCTGACTTCGCACTGAAAATATTGAAACAGTTACTTGATTGGTGCCTGCGGTTTTATAAAAAAACGCATGCAAGTCTATTGCAAATCTAATATCACTCATAATACAAAAAGCTGATGTGACTGAATAAAACTGAAAGCAGATCTGAAATCAGCATGGTTTAGAAAAGTGTGTTGTGGTTTCTGATGACCTGTGTAATTAATTTGATATTTACAGGGATGGGAAATACTTGTACTCTGTTACTGAACTTAACTGCTGTTTTGGAGGATTCGTACTTGGAGTATTAATGAAACTGAATACTTGAATTAGTACCTTGGAAATGATCTTTGAAATTACACTTTCAAGGAAAAAAACCTTTTAGCTGTCACATTTTTATTCAGGCCATGAGAGTTGTTGTTCAGAAAGACTGATGGTAAAATCACACTGCCCACAGCTATGCTAATTTGTCTTTTCGAGAGGGCTAGTCACCACATTGCACAACACTGTAACACAAAAAGATGTACAATTTGTAAAAATCAATACTTTTGGGTTTCATGCAAGTATATGTTTGGCTCCACTCTCATCCTCCTTAAGTATTCCTCGTTAGGGTCTAGTCTTATGACATTTTTGTTAGTTTCAATGTTTTTACTTTCTGCAAAAGAAAATGAATGAATGAATGTACTTAATGAATGAACATGGTTTCGAATGAAAGAGGCTGTGTTTCCAATACCTGCTCAAGTCTATTAATAGATCAATTAATGGTCTACATGCTTCACCATCTCTCAGTCTAGCCGCTGTTCAGTCCTTCAAGCGCTGTTAAATGCACTCAGTGTAGTTTCAGACTGGAGAGAAGGAGATTCTGGAGAGAAGGTCGGTCTGAACATTAATGAGCACTACAGCCATGAGCTTGTTAAGGCCGACCACGGCCACTGAGCTTGCCATGCATACACCACAAATGCAGCGAGAAGGATCCGCTTAGACTCTGATTGATGTAAACATAGAACGCAGCTTTTGTACATTTATCTCACAGCCACTGGAGACAGACAGAAGAATGAGCTCCAGGAATAAACCCAATATAGATAGGGAACACAGGACAGAAAATAGAATCCTTATGTTCAGATAATACAACATATAAATGTTGTATGCAGAGGAAAAGACACAAATTCAGGGAGAAATAACATGGAATACTGATAGATTTGAATGAAGTGCATCATCAAACCACACCGATCAGCCACAACATTAAGAACATTATCGTAAAGGATCTCGTTTCAAAAAGCACCTGTCAGTGGGTGGGATATATAAAGCAGCAAGTGAAGAGTCAGCTCTTGAGGTTAACGTGTTGGAAGCAGTTAAGTGAACAAGTATAAGGATCTGAGTGACCAAGTTATGATAGCTTGATGGTCCATGGAAGTGATCCAAGGAAGAACAAACCGTGAATGGGTGACAGAGTCATGAGTACACATAAGGAGCAAAGGCAAGCATGTTTGGTACACAGAAGAGTTACTGCAGCACAGTTTGCTGAAAAATTTATTGCTGGCTTTGATAGCAAGGTGTCAGAACACACAGTGAATCACAGTCTGCTATAGAGCTGCGTAGCTGCAGACCAGTCAGAGTGCCCATGCTGACTCCTGGCCTGAGCTGGACCATGGAGCAATGAAAGAACATGACCTGGTCCGACGAATCAGGTTTTCTTTCCATTATGTATATGGGTTCTGGGTCACACACCTTGGGAGGAGTTGGTACCAGGATCCACTATGGGAAGAAGGCAATCCGGCAGTGGTACTGTGATGCTTTGGGCAATGTACTGCTAGGAAACATTGTGTCCCGGCATTCATGCGGATGTTATTTTGACTAGTACCACAAACCTAAACAGTGTTGGAGACCAAGTGCACCCCTTCAGGGCAAAAATATTCCCTAATGGTCTCTTTTCAGCAGGATAATGTTCTCTGCCACACTGTAAGATATGTACAGGAACAGTTTGAAGAACAGGTAATGGTGAGGCCTCAAAATTCCCCAGATTTTGATCCCTCATCAATGAAAGAGAGGCGGAATACAAGGACGCTCTGAAAAATGTTGTGCAGAAACGGTTGGAAGTGGCACTTGTAGGGACAAAAGGTACAGTGATGAGTTGATAAAAAAAAAAAGAGTGATAAAAAGCACAGATTGTTTCTTTTGCTCACCTACGCTGACCGTCAGCCGTTTGAGAGGCAGCAGATCAGCAATGAAACACACAAACACAGTCCAGTGCAGCTCACATCTACACTTTTCATGATCTTTATCTTTTTGTTATATTGAAATAAACTGATTTCAAGAAAAACTCATATTAAATGATATACAACTGGATATCTTTTAGTAACAAACATTCAGCTCTTGTTTTTGAAAGCTATTACTATAAACACAAAGGTTTATTCTTGGCACTTGTTGCCTTAGAAACTTTAGACTAACTGTACATATTGTTTCATGCTATATTTAGCAAACTGCTTAAAATTAAATTAGTCCCCACTAGTCCTCCGCAGGCACTTGTTCCCAGCACAACAATGATCCAGCATCATGAGTATTATGTTCATTCAGAGCATAAATAAAGCAGGAAATTCTAGTAACTTTTCTAATGGTTTTCAGAGTAAGGTTTTGGGGCTTGTCCTGAATTTCAATGCCAAAACATGCAACATCTGTGTTGATTATTATTGCAATACTGGCCTTTGCGATAATAATCAGAATCAGAATCAGAAAACTTTATCGATCCCTGAGGAAATGGCTTATATTATGACTGCACAGACACACAGAGACACTGAGACAAGAACAGTATGAAAAACAAAGTCTACATAAATCCAGTTAAACCAAAACTGTAGAAAAACCTCAATATGAAATAACTATGCTATGTATACAAATGCTGGGTATAAATACTGTAGATAAGTAACTTACAGTTTTTATCTCAACTGGATGGATTGTTTATCTAGAGAATTTCTAACAACCCAAATGGTGGTTAGGAGTATGTAACTGCATGAAGTGGAGATAAGATAAACCTTTAGTAGTACCACAAGGGGGAAATTTGCATGGTTATGTCAGAAAGAAAAAAGTTAAAAGCAGCAAAACAGTAGATTAAAGCTATACAATAAAAACACAGATACACATTGGATAATAATAATTTAGCACCCATCAAAAACTTCACATGATACTGCACATGGGAAGACAAGTGGTCTGGTGTTTCTGTAGTCCAAAACTGTATTAGACTGGTTAAATGAATGTAGTCCAAATAAATATTCTCACATATTGCAGGACATACAGCAATGATAATGAAAATATGCATTTATATTGTCGCAATCCTGCTATGTTGTCCTTATCGGCCAGTTCTAAATGGAAACTATTTTACAGTTCTCATGGCATGATAATTTCCATTAGATTCAGTACAGTACAGCTTTGCTGTATGAAAGTGTAGTAGGTTTAGGACAGAATGCTGGACGTGACCGGGACCTAGTCACCAGATTACTCATAACTACTTGTGAGGCAGAAGAGAGGGGGAGAAGGAGACAGTGAGACAGAGAGAGAGAGAGACAGAGAGAGATAATAGGCTTGCTCATCATAAACTCAGCCATCAAAACATTAGGAAAGAGGTGGGCAGCGACAGCGGGCTTCTGCAAATGAATCAGCCAGCTTTCCTGGTTTCATCCCAATTAGGTCCACAGTGGGGTAAAGTGAATATTTTCTTTTAAAGTATAATATATTGTTAAAAGACAGTTTTTCAAAACTCCAGATCTAGTGGCAACTGAGCTGACACCAAATGTCAGGCCCATTTGAGCTTCAGGTTTTTACAGACTGTGAAGGCTTGTGAGACACATTTCATAGTGCTGTGAAAGCCTCAGACACAGTCGAGCCGTTTCAATAAACCAAGGACTTCAACCGTGTCACAAAGCGAACCACTATCACAAAACAACTCATTAAGGCAGCCAGTTTATCTAATGATCGGAGGTCATTAGCATATGGGCGGGGCCCCAAGACATGTAATGAATTGCTGGGAAGTAATAGAGTAAGGTTTGGGAAAGCCTGTGTAATAAACAAAGGTTTAATTTGCTCCAAATTCATTCATTATTCAAAAATGTCTAGAAATGACCACATTTTTTTTTTTTACATAGGGAATTGGTCAGAGCATGGTTAGACACTGATTCAGGGGGTCCTGAAAAATTAGGGGTGCTGAAATTTAAAGCAGCACATATACCATGATGCAATGTGACATTATTTTTAGAACAGAATTGCAATGAAGCAAAAACAACAATATACTACATCAAACTGATGTGCTGATGCACATGCTGCTAACTCTGTTTATCTCCTTCTTCTACATACTTTATGCAAATAATCTTGAGTCGCGACGAAGTCAGAGCGGGCACGGTAATCAACTGTGGCACACCCACAGTCAAACTACATGCTGAGATTCAACACTCAGCTGCACACCAGGTGATGGAGATGGAGATGTAATGGTTAAAAATACATTCAAAACGCCTGAAATGACTGCATTAGATTTATTTGTACCAATCCAATATGCTTATACGTTGCCTCTAGGCACCTCAAGCAGCTTGTGTTTTAGTGACACGCCCTCCAATATATATTAAAACATCAAATAAAATACTCAAATTAAAAAAAACTCCTCCTCGGAAAAGAATCGTCTGTGCTATGTTTGATTTCTTATTTTTTAGATTATTTTATTGGCGGTCCTAAAATGCGGCTTCCTCAGCTCCCCCATATCTAACATTCCTGGCAGATACATCCTAATTCAGTCAAAATAAAGACTATACACTTTTAATCCAAACCATCCATGAAAGAAGAAGAGCAGATATTTTATTATGGTTTGAACCTGACCAAGTTACTGTCTTGTTTAACACAACGCCTTGTTTTCCACAAAGAAAAACTACTTTCTTGTTTGTTTGCATTTATTCTAATGTTAATTTTGCTAGACACTATCACAAGCTGAGAAAAATGGCTTTAATCAATTTGCATAAACTTTCAAACAGTAGTTTATATTTCACCTATCCAAGACCATCCATCCTTTATCATGCCAGCTGGTGTTTTCTCCTGCTCTTTTTCCACCCTGTCACTGATTATCATAAGACGCAACATATTATGTAATCGTTCAATCATTTCTCACATTGGTGTCAGGTATTTCTATCGCTTTTAAATCCATTTCATTATTTCCTCCTTTCTTTCGCCACAATTTTCCACCCTTTTGTCTCGCCACTTCATTAATCACTTACGATAACATTACACTGGCCTACGCTCTCAACCTGCTCCTCTTTTGTATCTTCTTTTTTTTTTATCTCATTCTCTCACCCTCTTCTAATCCTCCTCTCAGAACTAATTCTTTTCACTTCTTCCCTATCAGTCAGCTCATCCCGCTTCATCATCGTGGCCTACCTTTCTTTAAGAACCCTCATCAGTCTCTAATCAAACGCACGCCGAATTAATTACACGTCACATGCGAAGCATAATTAACGCCAACGACCTTCATTCCCATCATATTACCCCCTCCCTCCATTCCCTTTTAAATCTAATTTTTAAGAAAGCTCGTCTTTGATTGAAACATGAAGCTATTTCCGCCCAGCGGAGATAATTCATTTATTTTTCCCTCTATGTCTTCCGTCTTCTCTCTCTTCCTAGTCTTTTGCAGAACCGCCAGAGGAACAAATGAGGGCACAAGAGGTAAAAAAGTGTGGCGTCTACACACCTGGTTTTTACTCTGTGTATGGTACATCTATCTTACTCTCACCCACATTTTTCATTAAACTACTGTTAAACTTTTTGGGGAGAAAGACAAATGTACCAAAAAAAAAAACCTTCACTGTAGAGATGCCATGAAAGAACTGCTTTGGGATCTCTAAGGAGCATTCTGATGGATTGTTCCTTTGTGAAGAACCTCTATATCATGTGATCAGATCTACAATCTATGGACAAAAGTATTGGGACACCTGACCATTATACCAACAGGGACTTTAATGACACTGCATTCAAATACATAGACTTTCATATGGAGCTGGTCCCCACTTCGCAGCTAGTACAGCTTCCACTCTTCTTTCAAACCAAATTCATCCAGCCATGTCTTCATGGATTTTGCTTTGTGCACTGGGACACAGTCATGCTGGAATAGAAAAGGTTCTTCCCCAAACTGTGTCCACAAAGTTGGAAGCGTGGCGTTGTCCAAAATGCATTGGTATGATGAAGCATTAAGACTGACCTTCACTGGAAGTAAAAGTCTTGCCCAAACCCTGAAAAACATTAGTGTCCCAATACTTTTGTCCATACAGTGAATGCCAAAACCAAGGGTTTTCCCAGAACTGTGCACTCAAGGCAAGAACCATTTAGGAAGCTTTTTTTTTAAAACAGTTTTAGTCTTCCCAACAAACTCAAATGTAGCCTACAAAAAGTATGGGTGAAAGCAGTGGAGAGATATTGAATATACACATCAAGTGAGTGAATGCTTCAAAACCAAAACTTATTCACCTCTATCTTGACTTTCTTTAAAGCAGTTTTGGACCTTTTTAGCAAAGGAATTTCTAATTAACCTTATCCTGCCAGCCAAATACTTTAGTTATGAAGCAACAACAGACATAACAATCTTTGCTAGCTTTTCAAGAAAGATGGTCATGTTCCTGAAATTCATCAAGGTATTATTTGTTTTGTGTTTTCTTCTTGTTCTTGATTAATAAAAGCCCTCTTCCAATTTAGATTTTCCACCGATTAGTTCATGTTGCTGTAAAATGTATCCTTGCTGAATGGGTACTGAAGGCACTTCAAAATAAATTCTGTCAGTGAGGCTATATAAATGTTGGAAGAGGCTTTTAGATCAGTTCAATAGACCTAAAGTTAGAATCAGTTGTGTACTGGCTTCGCATTCACAGTCCAGCCACTACACGATTGAAAATTCAACTGAATTATGTTTTTTGACAGCAAGCAATGCAGCAAAGCAAGCAGGCATATTAGAAACGCTTAAAACTAATTTTACTCAAAAGATTTTCTGTTGTAGCACAGCATGTTGCATCTCTCGCAGTCAAACTCCACAAGACAACTTAGCATACGCTCCTAATGGAATGGCACAAGAAATACAGAATGGAAAATATAAGTGAGAATATTGGTAAATACACAAGAATGTAGTTGGGCGGTTTACAGACATGGTGATGATAACGTTAAAAATTAGTCTTAAAAAGGCCCATATCATAATTATGGTGTCTTAAATAAATGATTTACGTGTACGGAAACTTTATTTCAGTTTCAAAACAGATCGTTCACGACTCCGTATTCGCTGTTCACTACTAGGGCATCTACTAATTTCCTCTAGCAATACATTTACATGCACCTGACAATTCAGCATACAGCAGATTAGCCCCGCCTACTCATGTAGAAGTTACAAGGAGTGTTTCATCTTAAATGAGGTACTATAAAGGACAGCCAATAAGAATGTGAGAATTTACATGTGTTTGAGTCTTAAGGGTGCAGTAAATTAAACAGCTTGCTTACAGGGAGGCTGGAAAACAGGCATATAAAAATGAATCATGAAAAGTAACTAAAGTGGTCCCTCACAGTCATGTGTGAACACACTGCAGCACAGCACACATTGTGTCCAGTGTGAAATTCCTTGTCTGTATTCAACCCATTCACCGAGTGAAACAGTGAGCAGCCAGGGCTCAGGGAGTGTGTGGAGACGGTACCTTGATCAAGGGTACCTCAGCTGTGCCACTGGCCGTCTTGGGATTTGAACCCACAACCTTCTGATCACAGGGGCAACTCCCTAACCACCAATGTAAATATAAAAACAACTTTAAAGAAGCCTGTTGGAGTTAACAAACCTCTAGGTTTTGTGCCTTTTCACCCAACAGAGTCCGGCTCTATTGGCTAGTACACCAGTGTGTACAACAAATCATGTTGGTGGTAAGGCGTGCATTGGCCATTTCATTTTTGGAGGTCGGGCAGTCCTGAAATCTACACGGATGAGACAGGTAGTGAGTGAATGTGTTCGTTCTGAGCAGGGTTCATGATGTGTTTCTAAAAACGGACCAACCCAATGTGTTATTCAGGCAGTGTAAGTGGCAGCTCTTTGTCTGTGAATGTAAAGAATAGTCTCCGTAGCTGACGCCTGTCAGTGAAGCAGTATAATGGCTTGAAAACAAAAGTGGGACACCTTTGCACCTCGTCTTTGATGCGGAGGCGGCCGGCAGGGTGAGCTGAAGTGTGAAGTGAAGTTTGAGTGCTCCCCCATTTCATGTGAGGTTAGGGCGACTGTCGCTGCCTGGGTAAAGAAAAATCCAAAAACGGCGAACAAACAGCTGGAGTGCTTCACGTGGGCCCGCGGGTCTCCACAGTGAACTAATAAGGTTTAATAGATCCTCCGCGTTTTCTGCTTATCTAAACGAAGTAGGCTATCCTCTCCATGTTAGCCGTGGGCGACGACCTCAGTCACTTTCTGTGTCACAATGACCTCTTTTTTTTTTCCGGAGTTTTAACAGCCTTAAGGTTCCTCAGAGGGAAATGAGACCCGAGGCTCTCGACCCCCTCCACTCCTCTCCTCTCTGATCCCTCCTTCTCTTCTTCTGAGAAAATGAGATCTGCTCATTAATTGTTGAAAGAGTCACTTCCATTATCGTTCTGTGTTACGGCATGGCTCTTTTCTCCCTGCCACCACCTTCCTCTCCTCTGTCTTTCAACTACTCTTCCCACCTTGCACTCTCTCTCTTCTTCGGTCGTTCATTAGAGAGCCCTTGCCCTTCTGCATTTAATCTTCACTTCTTTCTTTTCTCTGCTCCAGGTCATCGTCCCTACTTGACGCGGCATCTCTTCCAAGTTCGGTGTTTTCTCTCCTTCACTTCTTTCTACCTAACTTATGCTCTTCTCTCTCTCTCTTTCTCCCTCTCTCCTCTCTTTCTCCCCCTCCCTCACCATTATTTCTTACTTTTACCTCCTCCGTCCCTCTCTCTCTCTCTCTCGCATCTCTCTGTCGCGCCATCTCTTTTGTCTCTCTCTGTGTCTCTCTCTTTCACTTATCTCTCTATTTCTGTCTCTCTCTCTCTCTCTCTCTGTCTGCACCTTCTCCTCATTCTTTCTCTCACCGCGCTAAACTGTTCCATGTTATCTCCGGTGCATTAACCGCATTAGCTGAGAGCCAAACAGTGAAGGTTCTGTTGGGAAAACGCTAAGTGTTTTCCTTTCCCTTCCCTCAGACGGGGAAAGCGTGTGTAACCGCCTCCAGCAGAATGATATAAACGCTCTCAGGCATGTCCCTCAGCTAAGATCTAATGTACAAAAACATTCACACACACACGGGCAGCATGTGCGGTTTTATCTATCTGTCTATCTCTATCTATCTATCTCTCTATCCATCCATCCATCCATCCATCCATCCATCTATACACACACACTACAGGCCAGAACTTTGGGACCGCTCTTGGATTTTTAAAACAGTTAACGATACACTGCTCTTTCAAAATTGTATTACAAGCAGTATTAGAGATACTAGCATTAGAAATACTAGAAGTTCTAGGAATACTTAAAACAAATGTAACTGGCTGGTTTGAAGTTTAATGTAACAATATACACTGTGAGTGCAATTCAATAGATGTGAAAGCTTATGTCCAAATTTCATCAAAATAACCACCCCTTGCCTTTGTCACAGCAGCGCAGATTTGCGGAATCATTTCCAGCAATTTCTGGAAGTAACTTGTGTCCAAACCCTCCCAGCACCTCTTCAAGCAAACATTTTGTCACATTTGCTGGAAGCTCATTTCGAACTTGTTGGTCTAGCTCATCTCATGCATTTCATTGGGAGAAAGATCTGGAGCTCGGGGGGTCGAGACTTTTTCCTTTTCTTTGGACTGGATATAATTTTGGAACAATTTTGAATGCTTGGGATCACTTTCCTGTTGAGGAACGAAATGTGATTTTGAAGAACTGAATGTTACTTTCCTTTTATCATGCTCCAACACAAAGTGAATATCAACACACTAAAGAGGGACCTGACATGTCTTCCTTAAAACTAACTGAGTTTTTGTAAGTAAGGTTACAACAGACTATGAAATACATTTTGAAGTAGCAGCGCATCGTACCTTTTTTTCAAAAATCCGAGGGTGGGCCCAGCGATCTGGCCTGTAGTGTAACCAAAGAAATTTGCCAATTTTTTTTTCACGCATTATTTGCACCATTAATTATATATCACCATTTTTGTTTTTTTACAGTGCACAAAACCACACTGCTTGCTTGGCTGGCGTTTTTTGCACAAAGCTGTATCTGTCTATCTGAGTTGCATAAAACATGCATGAAGCACACAAAGCATAAGAGAGTCATGAGTCACTGACTATTGTGTAGTGGGCTGGAGACTGGTAATCCCGAACAAGGTGCTAATTATGAAGATGAAACATTAAAGAACGATGATAGGACAAAAATGATGATGGCTGGTGGTGATGATGCTGTAGGGAACTTGACAGAGAACAGGAAGACGATGACAGGGGTATGATCAATATGATCAAAGTGATGACAGCATAGGTGGTGATAATCTCTGTTGCAAAACATAAATAAGATAAACTAGAAACGGGTAAGTGTCCAGTACTGCTGTTACACAGTGTTGATTTTAATAATATTGATATTAATATAATCAGCATTTACAGTACTGTGTAAGACTCCTTTAAACAAGAGATATTCACAATATGGACAAAAGTATTGGGACACACCTGTTAATTATTGAATTCAGGTGGCCTATTACTTCCAGTGAAGGGTAATATTAATGCTTCAGCATACCAACCCGTTTTGGACGACGCCCTGCTTCCAACTTTGTGGACACAGTATGGGAAAGACCCTTTTCTATTCCAGCATTACTGTGCAAAAGCATGCGGGGCGGGTCTACGTTTGAGAGTTTCTTGCGGAGTGGGCGGGAATAGAGAGATGTGTTCGCGGGAGCTGAGGTTGGAATAAACGCAGAGCCGCACCACAAATTGCAACCTTTCCCTATATTTCTCTCATTCTCTTCTATTGAGACTGTTTCGATATTTTTGTAAATTCAGGACTGTAGCCTAGTTCGAAACGTTGTTGGTTGTATTTTTTTGTGCAAGACTGGTTAGCCAAATCTACCCTTATATAAAAGACATCTTTAATTCGCAGCTGGAGTCGTGCCCACATAATATAGCCTATGTTTCATACATTTCTGTATGTCAGTTAGGTAAATTTGGTAAATTAAATTTTTATAAGCCAAGATATTATAGCATTTAAAATGTGTCCGGTATTTTTAGCCCACCCTATACTCCACCAGCCTTGCTTGCGGGATTCATCGGGCAGGTGCGGGTCGAAATATTACACATTTCTGTGGGAGTGGGATGAAAAATCAGTCCCTCAGACCTCTATGCCAGAGCACAAAGGACGGTCCATGGTTGGATGAGTTCAGTGTGGAACAACTTTACTGGCCCTGATAGTTGACTAGCCCGGATATAAACCCCACTGAACACCCCATTGCGATGTCATTAAGGTCCCTGTTGGTATAGCGGTCAGGCGTCACAGTACTTTTGTCCATATTGTGTATATTTCAAAGATATTCCAATCAAAATGAGTTTTGTCAAAAATGTGAAAATATCATTACAACCCGTCAGTTCTACAAACCAACCATTTTTTGGTGAGTTTCGTTTGACTGCGCTTTAGAAACTTCCCACCCAGCTCCCCACTCGATGTCTTGGAGTAGGTAAAGTCTCAGCCCTATTTGCTGCAGAGCAAGAGGAGTCACTCCTGCCCAATTTAATGAGACTTCTTGCATCTCACGAAGAGGTCGCAGTTACGCTTCTCTTGGCTTTCTAACTAGGCTTTTGGCATCCAGCGAAAAGAGAATACGCCTTCCTTTCATTAAAAAAAAAAAAGAAACCTCTCTTCCTCTCTTTAATCCTCTCTCCCTATGGCCAAGTTTAAACTATTTAATCTTTTACTCCAAATGTGTGATCATATTACCGCTCGTTTATTTTCGGTATTAAAATCCAAGACTTGGTCGGAGTAATTTGGCTGTGTTAATGACCGAAGCGCTAATGACATCTCCCTGTTTGGGGCGGCGAGCGAGCTAATACGCAAACATTTTCTACGGCCCACAGATTCGCCATTAATTTGCTGTGTGTAAAACCAAATGGAGTATGAATAATAGAAGGCCAAATCCCCCCATTCATGGTAACATAATGACAACTTCCCGACGCTCTTTTCAACTATGACCTCAAGAGGTTTTCATTCGGTCTTGTTTTATAGATTGAACTGATTGAAATGGGAAATGGTTCCAGGCCTGGATGGTGTAACAGAGTACCGCATTATCAAATCTGAAGCTTGACAAATGGCATATTATCATAACTTGAAGTACATTTAAGTACATTCCTTCTTAGTCACTGATGGTCATTCTGGCCCCAGTTGTATGACTCTATCACTTCGGCCTTAGGTAGCTTGACTACTACTAATCAAATCCAGTTTAGGGCTGTCACTGTCCATTTTATTAATAATCACGCAATCTGCTCATCATTTTTGATGAATAATCCAAACATCTTTTGTTTAAAGGCCATGGAATAAAAAAATAATACATAACCTTTCAAATTGTCTTCAAAGCCAAAGAACTACACCGAAAAAGCCTTTAAAACACTTTAATGTCCGTGTCTGAAATAGTATATCCCCTTTGGTCTACATGGTCTCTAAATGTTTAAAATGTTTATCACTTATCATATTCAATTCATCACACTGGACTAGAGATTTTGAATGTGAAATAAACACAAAATCCAAATATTATTAAATTACATTTAATTAAAAAAAAATCCAAGTCATCCATCGTGTAACTATACATTTCATCACTTTACACCAATCAAGTTATGTGCCATTTTTCACATCAAACCAAAGTTTGCGGTCGGACTAAATAGACTAAAGGAAGAAAACACAGGAGAATCGAAAAAAAAGCAATGATCATCCGTGTCATATAATCGCGGTTGATTGACTGAGAAGGTCAATTTGAATCAATTATCATTTGAAACTTCGAATCATGAAAACATTGTTAATCATGAAAACACTGTTTCAAAGGTTGTTACCGGATTCATGCCAGCTCCACAGCAGATGCATAAACCAACAACCAGTAGAGACTGTTTATACAGCGAAGTGATCTGCTCGCATTATCTCGATAAAAGCTCCCATTTATCACATCACGTCCTGTTCAGTGGGTTTATAAAATCCAGTGAGGACATATCGAGTCAGCAGAACAGCAGAAGGCGGCTTTGATGACTAGCTGTATAAGGAACAGGAGAGCTCAGTATCTCCGTATGTCCACAGCAGAAGAGTGCTAGAATAGCTTTGGGCTGAAGTGACTCTCCGACCCTTCCTTTAGAGAACATAAGTATGCAGTCACGCAAATTACCCAAGCTCCCCTGCACGGGCTCACGGGCAGCGCACGTCTCAATCACAGCGCGCAGCGGCGCATCTGCATAATGCAAGTAGGACGATGAGAACCTGATATGTCTACGTGGGGGGAAATTGAAAAGAGGAACGGGTGGCATGACACATGCCTCGTGGCTAAATACATACTGTAACAGTGCATACATTACTGCAGCACTGTAAAAGCAATTCACACCGCAAGAGAGTAGCGCATACGGCGTGTACAGCAAGAGCTTTGACGAAAATTTCCCATCAACATAATGGCTTGTGGCTATTGGGGCTTTATTGTTCTGAACACTTAAAGTAACCTAAACCTATTTCAAATAATTCCCATCAAAGATAAGGCCTCAGTACCTTTAGTTAATCGCATCAATGACACACATTCTGTCTTAACTATGGGCTTTATTTCAAAATGTTATGTTACGAAAACATGCAAATTTTCACTGAAAAGTAAACATACTTTTAAACAAAACTGAACCTGAACAAAAAGGTTGAACTGTTTGTTTCTTTGAGGAATCAGCATAGGTATTGCCATGTCTTCTTACTGAATGTCTCATATTTTATTAAACATTAAAAAAAAAACCCTTTTATTACAGTTTAAATAAAAATAAAATGATCACCAGCACTGCTACAGTTTACTGCAAACATTCACTACCAGTCAAAAGTTTTTGTACACTACAGGCTTTTACCACTTATCCATTTATTTCATTAACTGCTGAGTTTTATTCCTGCGTGAACCACTACAAATGAAAATGTGTCAAATAAAACAAGTCTCCTTTATAAGATGAAACAGTGCATGTCTAAACACTGTAACAGTGCATGTCTAACGCCTATAGTGATTGTGTGGTGACGCCAGAGTCAAATTCTAGACCGTCCTTTAACTTTAAATGCACCCGTGAACTGTTTCAGCACTTAATAGCTTGTTAAATATTGCTTGTCTGCTGATCCACATTATCATTATAGTTATATTAAGTGGCTTTTTGTGGGTCAGTAGGGATTAATAAAAACGATGACATTTTCTGGCTCTTAAAAGATTTCATATGACGAACACTCTGTATTTGTTAGCGAAGAATATTAAGTGTATTTTTCCTAAATATTAAGTGAGTAAGATGCAGATGTAGAAAATCTCAGTGTCACATGCGTTGTCCTGGTGTGTGCTTTAAAAGGGAGACTGCTATGTTATGGATTGTTACATGTTACATGACGGCAATCAAACGTGTTGATTAAAATGTTTTAATTTAAACAATGTGATTATCACTGAGTTTCCTATTGCCATATATCCTTAAAATTGTTAACTGCCCCATCTGTGAACCTCCTTCTTACTGCGACTATTGTTTCATTATTTCTCTCTCTCAAATAATTGAACCAAGTGAAGAAGTTCTGTTGAAAGTGCAGATTTGTAACATTTAACTGATACCACATCTGCGTTTTCGTTAGTAGGGGAGATATCGTGTTATATTTCAGATCTGATAAAAACGTGTCACTGTACGCACAGCCTAGTTCTCTAGAAATAAGACAAAAAACATCAGAAGCTTGAAACCTGTCAACACAGAATGTAAATCATGTAATTCATTACGTAACAATGACATTTAATTCTGTAATTATGTAACCGTGTATAAATAACAATGTAAAGTACACTGAAGGTCTAGAAAAACAACAGTATTAACGCTTAGTCTCTAAGGGTTAAGAAACAGAGGCATTGACATGATAAAAACAGGGATGATGTACTGCCTGAGAAAAATACCACACACCTGCTTCTAGAGAACAGGCATACATGCACACACACACACACACACTCACACACATACACACACACACATACAGATGTGGCTTCTTGCTGTGACATAGATACATGAGCTTCAGTCAGACCAAAATAGGTTGTAATAACATGGGAGCTGAAAACACTTCATCTTCTGAAGACACACACACACACACCTACACACACACACACACACACGCACTCACACACACATATACACACACACTGAATGAATACACTTCATCTTTCAAAGCAACAGCTACTGCTGCTTAGCATCTGAACACTACAGATTACCTAAATCTACATGAAACATACACTACACACACACACACACACACACACACACACACATGCATGCTCTCTGTCACATACACTCTGACACACTCACTGTATAGGCTGATGGATACGCTTCATTGAAAATGCATGTGCCTGTACTCTCTCTCTCACGCTCTCTTTTCCTCATATACATACATATATACACACATACAGACCCACACCCACACACACACACACACACACACATTCATACCACCTGGGCTCTTAAACAGTTATTCATTTCTATGGGTAGCTAAGGAAAAAAATCTCTTTTAATCAATTTACCCAGATATAATCGATTTATATCAAGACATTTTTAGTGTCCTGACTGAAGCCGTGAGACTAATGTAGGTAATAAAAACTAGAAGTCTATAGTCAACCTTACAGACCAAGAAGTGAATCCACAGAACTTCTCTCAACCTGCTCAAACCACAACCAGAGCTTCATTAGGGTCCCGCAGACTTGAGGATAGCGCTACATAATATCAGCCTCTGCAATACTAATATCACAGAAGGCTGCAATATGCAAATGAGACTCTAACCAATCACGGTGTCTCTGAGAGGGTGACCAATCACAGCTCCGGGTGAGTTACTGGGTGTTCTGATGAAGCGAGGTCTTCATGTAAACTAACAAAAGTCTGATTTTGAACCATTAAAGGTGTTGGCGAATCGGTGGCTGAATGAGTGGGGTTAAACTGCTGTAGTCAGAATAAGGAGATGGATTTAAATGAGCTCTATCTTCCATCCCTAATCCATGTTCCCTCTCTATGAAGGTAAAAAAAAAATGACTTAGAATAATAATTATATGAATGAATATAGGGTATTTTGTTCAGTGGCAGTTATAACTATGTTTTTTTAATGGGTGCTAAATTAAGTGCTCAATAGCTCGCCCATCTCCAGTGCTTCACTGAGGAACGTACCAACAGCTTAACTGCACCCGTGTGTGACTCAGCCTAACTTAGCGGGATTGTTGTGGGAAGTGTGTCTCTCCTGGCGTGTGAAAGAAGTACCATCACGTTGTCGCAGCCACAGAAAAGTGTACGCCATTAGCGGTAGTCACGTTACTTTAGACGGCCAAGAAGTGTGTAGATAAGCTCAGGCTGCAGTACAGAAGTTGCTGAAAGGCTGTTGATGAAAGAGGAGAGAGCCAGGATGAGAGCTCAGCTAAACCAGCGTGGACCTAAGAGAGCCAGGAGAGAGACGTTTTGTCGCACCCCCAAACCAAATATATGCCCTCTCTTTTCACCTACATTGTTTTTCTTTTCCTTGGAATAGACCCAGTAAGTTCATTTTATTAGAGCGGTATAACAGTGAGTCACAACATTAAAACCTCCCCCTGTCACACACCCACACAATACCTGGTGCTACGCAGATGTGCAATTTGTTATTGCGTGGTAAATCATTATCATTACATGCAGTGTCTTTGTTATGTGCAATAGTCCATCATGTGCAACATCACTAATTATGTCACTGCTTATGTCACTAGTAATGCAATAGTATTATCATCACTACACCAGTGGGAACACCAATGGGAATTTTGATGACATTGCATTCAAATACACAGGCTTTAATACAGAGTTGCTCACCCCCTTTGCAGCTATAACAGCTTCCACTCTTCTTGAAAGGCTTTCCACGAGATTTTCTGTGGGAATTTGTGCCCATTCATTCTGTAGAGCATTTATGAGGTCAGACACTGATGTTGGATGAGATAGTCTGGATCACAATCTCCGTTCCAGTTCATCTCAAAGGTGCTGGATGGGGTTGAGGTCAGGACTCTGTGAGGCCTGTCAAGTTCTTCCACACTGAACTCATCCAGTCATGTCTCTGTGGAGCTTGCTTTGTGCACTGGGGCACAGTCATGCTGGAATAGAAAAAGGTTCTTCCCCAAACTGTGTCTACAAAGGTGGAAGCATGGCGTTGTCTGAAATGTCTTGGTCTGCTGAAGCATTAAGATTGTTCTTCACTGGAAGTAAGGGGTCTAGCCCAAATCCTGAAAAAACAGGTGTGTCCTAATACTTTTGTCCATTTAGTGTATTTCAGTACTTGTGTCACATTTGTCACTACTTGTGTCACTTATGTCACTACTTATGCAATAGGCCTTATTATGTGCAATATCACTACTTAGGTCACTATTACGCAATAACAGACTCAATATAGAGCGCAACTCTAAACCACTATTTTTGTTTACAAGTAAACTACATCAGTAGTAATATTATTTATTTATCTATAGTATTTATATCAACTTCTCTTACTGATCATAGCATTTTGCATACCTATCATAGTGTATTTAGTACTAAGCAGAGTACGACTCAGAGGTTCATTTTGACTTTTTCTATATTTTATATTGTTCTTGCCTTTGTGTCTCTGGGCAAGTTAGCATATTCAGTTCGTGACTCTTATATTTGAATGATTCTTTCTCTAAATACCATATTAATGTGATTCTGCTGACTAATGATCAAGGCTGTGAAGCCAGGCCTGAGGCGCTAGGGCACACTGACATGATTAAATCAAAGTTGTTATTTGTGCAAACCCTATGTTTCTGAGCTAAAGTGTTTCAGATAAGGTGTTTGGGGCCGTTGTCACGGAGCCTCACTGTGAAAAGCCATAACATAGGTTCCGGCTGGAACCTCTTGAGGGGGAGGCGCCGTGGTTTCTGCCCTGTTTTGATAAGGTGAATGGTCTTCTTGAGAGTATAAGACCTCTGCGAAGGTCCGGTTTCTTTAGAGAGAACTTCCAAATCCAGGACTGGTCTGAGTGATGAATAACTCTCTCCTTCTTAAGAAGAAAATAAAGTCATTGTTCTGAGCGAAGAATCTTTTGTCAGTTTGCTGATTTTCCACCGGCCATTACATCAATAACATTTTCTGATTCAGTTTTTTTCTGAGATGTAGTGAATAACATTGACTATCTTGTTAGGTTGGACCTGGTTGAGGGGTGAGAAATATTAGGCAGCAATTGAACAGTCAGTTCTTGAAGTTCTTAAGCAGGATAAGCTGAAGAGACTTCGACAAGGGCCAGACTGTGACGTCTAGACGACTGGGTCTAACAGCAAGTCTTTTGGGATGTTCCCAGTATGCAGTGGCTGGTATCTACCAAAGATATTCCAAGGAAGGATAACTATTGAACTGGTGACAGGGTCATGGGCACCTAAGGCTAGCCTGTTTGGTTCAATCCCACAGAAGAGTTTCTGTAGGCTCATGCTGGTCACGATAGAAAGCCTAAAACATGACAAACAGGTGTTGACTCTGCTGCCTAATTCCCCAGATCTCAATCCAATCAAGCACCTGTAGGATGTGCTGGATAAACTAGTCCTGTAAGTCCTCACCTCAGACCTACAGGACTTCAAGAAGCTGCCTGTTTTAGGTGAATACATCTGCATCATTGTATTAATATTTTTTAAATGTCTTGGTTAGCATTTTACTCCTATTACTGCTGGGACATTCTGAATGTTCAGAATAAAGATATTTGTTTTCTAAACATGTGTCTCCCTTCTTTCAAGATCCAGAATGGATAAGCAGAATGTCTTGGTTGTCTGATTACTTTTGGGGTAAATGAAAAAATGTGTAACTTTTTTTGCTATGAAATCTGACACCTTTATTTCTTACATTTTTATGTAAGATTACACTTTAAATTAATTGAAATGAAAAGAAATAAAGATTCATGCACAGCCATGGGCTCATCTAAGTGAATGACAGAAGATGAAAGATCCTAAAAAAAAAAAAAAAAGACTCTTTCAAGGCAAGTGAAACACTTTTTTCATTCGAAATGTCATAAAGAACTGAAGTTGAAAATTGCAAAAAGAAGTACTGTTGAAATCAAGATGGTGGAAGATTCAGGAGAGAAACAAACAAACATCTCACAGAGGTAGGCAAAGCCAAACCACCACATACAGTAATTGCCAAGGACCTACAGGAAGAGCTGGCTGCCAAAGAAATAGTGATACACTGGTCTAATTCAAGAAACAAAAGATACTTTCCCCATCCCCACACATTTGTGATGGAAGACAAGACAATCTATGAACACACATAAATCAATAAGAGACTAGTTGAGTATTAGCTTAGTAAGAGGGGCTTTCTTACTACTGACTAAAGGGTGACCATATGGTATGTCTTATGGTACATATAACACGTATAACGGGTCTGTTTAATGGGTCTATGGTGAAAAAATGGTAAAACAAAGAAAGACCAACAGCTTTACTTTCACCTCCCTAAATACTTCATACGACATACAAAAGTATTGGGACACACCTGTTTTTTCAGGGTTTGGGCTAGGCCTCTTACTTCCAGTGAATGCTTCAGCAGATCAAGACATTTTGGACAACGCCATGCTTCAAACTTTGTGGACACAGTTTGGGGAAGAACCTTTTCTATTCCAGCATGAC
>JBBIGA010000083.1:21956190-21968951 GCA_037576975.1 Alestes dentex | reverse complement strand
CCGATCTTCGGCGGGCCGGATTAAAAAGACCAACGGGCCGGACGTGGCCCGCGGGCCGTAGTTTGCCCACCCCTGAGCTAGAATCACTGCTCTGCTGTCCCATGAGCCACTCAAATTCTGTGGGGGTTCTAACCAATGGTGAAGGTGTAAAAGGGGCCTAACAAATGATGTCGCTGGACTACAGTCTGTTCCTCAAAATAAACAAGTGTGCCTATATGGTAAGAGATCCTGTGTAAAGGCCACCTTCAACAACAAATACGAAAAAGGTTATTTTCTAGCTAACATTTTTGAGGAATTCATTAAAATTGAGTAGTATTTAAAATGTTTCTAACATAATGTTTCTAACGTTTGTCAAAGTCTAAACGCGTCACAGAAGAAACAGACCTGCTATATGACCTGCTATTACTTTTCACCACTAGGTGTCAGTGTTAGAGACCTCTCAAATGTAAGAAAATGAGTGCATGCTTTGCTTCTGGAAACTCCCTGAGCAAACAGACTTTCCAGTTCATCCACCCCCACTTACTGATTCAGTGCAATAGAACTCAGAAGTTGGATGTCTAGCCAGCCACGTCATATTTTGATGTGCCAGTTGTCCGTGTTCATTACTAGAAGAACTAGATGAGCCGAACGTGACTTTTAGCTAAAGTTCTCCATTCTAGCTAGCCAGCTAGCAGCTCACATGGTAGTAGAGCATACCTTGCACATTGTACAAATGTAAATTTGCTAGATTGTTGCTTCATTGATAACTTGAAACTTAAAATACTCTAATTTTACCTTTAACTTGTGTTCCTTGTTTAAGCTGTTTTGCTTTTATTTTTAGATCTTTTTAAAATTTTAATTTGTACTTATATCTATTTTTATAATGTTTGCACAGTCAAAAATGGAGCGGTTCAGACTACATTTCACTGTGTTTTTGTTTTCTTGAATCTCTTGAATCTTGAATCTTAAAATATTCAGAATCAGTTTGAATTAACCTTAACCTCAGAACCCTCCAGCTTCATGGATTGTGCTGTAAATATATTCTCCTGACCAAAAGTCTCAAGCCACCCTTCGTTTCTTCCTATTTGGCTTCCAAAGAGCCAGACCTTCTTGTATTAATGTAGTCTTGAGAAACAGTTCTCCAGGTTTCCTTAGGGGTTTTCAAAGGCTCTCATTTTCAGTCCAGTTCCTCTACCTGACCAGTTTCAGAGGAATGTTTCCAAGCATAACAAAGCCATCTAATTTAAGGCCTGAACCAGTAAAGAAACAGGTGCAGATGACTGCAAAAGGTCAGGCTGGTGATTAGTATACTTGTGGTGCTGAATGCTGGGTTGTTGGAACTCCAATAGCTAGTTGGCACCTAGCTATAGCAAGAGTGTGCAACAGCTGAATACAAATTCACTGAGCTCCCTTCATTATATTGGGGCCAAAACTGCATTTTTTGTAGCTATAAAGTGACCCTACAGGTTATTAAAGTGACCCTGTAAGTTTATTAGTCCTTTCAATCATCTGGGCAGCAGTTTAGCCTCAACAGTGATGTTGGCTCAGGAGCAGAGTGTTATTGGGCTCCAAAGGGAGGTCCGTGAAGAAATATATAACTTTCTATAAAAAAAAAAAACAGTGATTAACTTTGCGCCTTTTTTCTCCATGTCAGCTTTCTGTTGCCTCTCTTTCTGTTTTTAATTTCTCGACTCCTTCGAGGACAAGGACGAGGACTGACAGTTCACCATCTGTTCTGATTGTAAGCGCACCTGTTGGGAAGCAGTTCTAGTGCGCTGGTACTGGAAAGCGGACCAAAGACTGACCAATGTAAAAAGCTGCATTTAATAATTTGACCACATGGTGGCATTCAGCAGTTTCCTGCAGGGTCCTATGAGTGCGCAGCCATCTTTCTCTACACTTTAGTTTGTAACACAGAATCTCAATATTGCATTTGTACATTCCTTCCCTCTCACACTCCCATTGTGAACTTAATGGTTGGCAGTGGCCGAATTTGACTCAACTGCCAAAACCATCGAGGGCCACCAGGCCTTCGACCTATCGTTTTCAAAGAACAGCGGTGATGCCTCACCTCAGTTCTAGATGCTTACTTCAAATACCCCCCACTAACCTGCATGCACAAACAGACTGAGAGTCACAGTCAGTTTCTGTAACTTCTGTTTACTAGTTATGCTGTCAGTAACTGACTGTTAGAAACTAACTTGAATAAACCTAATTCATCCTGATACTCAGATCCAGTTTGCTTCAACTGAATTGCACATTTAACATATACAGTGCAGTGCTGGGCATGTACTCAGGACATGTTTGGTCATAACATCTTTGTGTGTGATGGTGATTTATTTTACTGGCATATGGCCTACTTACTTTTTGTATTTCTCCGTCCTGCATGTCGTAGCACAGCCTTGCTTTGTGTATGTGTATACTGTACCCAGAGCTTTGCTATATCGTCTCTCTGTACACTTGTATATAGTCGAAAAAACAAAGTTAACTTCGACTTGACTTGACTCTGACTTAGCTACAGAACTAAAATCTCCCTCATAGACGGTGGGCGGGACAAACACTGGCTGACCTGGAAAAACACAAATCTTTAGTTAGATACACAAACTAAAGCACAGCTACACAGTTAAATTCACTAAATGTTAATTTCAATATTTCTTAATGCTGCCTTACTAAACTATGATCCGATGTTCTTCTATCTGAGTTAAGTTTGCTATCTGAGACAGTGTTTATGACTAAGTTTATAGCAACTGTGTTAGCATGACATGCTACAACCCTGTTTCCAAATGGTTGGGACACTCCTCCTCGTCTTCTGCTTTCGGCTGCACCCAATTAGTGGCCATCACAGCAGATCAAGCATCTCCATTTCCTTCTATCTTTTGCATCTTACTCTCTCACGCTTCCCTCACCACATCCACAAACCTCCTAATAGCCCGTCCTATTCCTTGCAGCTCCATTCTCAGCATCCTTCTCCCGACACACTCAGTCTCTCCTCAACATCCTTCTCCCAACACACTCAGTCTCTCCTCAACGTCCCTCTCCCAACACACTCAGAGTCTCTCCTCAGCATCCTCCTCCCTACACAGTCTCTACTCAACATCCTTCTCCCAACACACTCAGTCTCTCCTCAACATCCCTCTCCCAACACACTCAGAGTCTCTCCTCAACATCCTTCTCCCAACACACTCAGTCTCTCCTCAACATCCCTCTCCCAACACACTCAGAGTCTCTCCTCAGCACATGTCCAAACCAATACAATCTTGCCTCTCTGACTTGTCCTCCAAAAGGTCCAACTCAAGCGGTCCCACTAATTAACTCATTCCTGATCCTGTCCATCCTCGTCACTCCCATTGCAAATCTTAACATTTTCAGCTCTGCCATCTCCATCTCTGCTTCTTGTCTTTTCATCAGTGCCACTGTCTCCAAACCAAACAATATAGCTTGTCTCACTACCTTCTTGTACCTTCCCTTTCACTCTTGCTGGTATCTGCCTGTCACAGATCACTCCTGCCTCTCTTCTTCAACCATTCCACCCGTCTGCACTCTCTTCTTCACCTCTCTTTAACACTTCCCGTTACTCTAGGCTGTTGACCCCAAGTATTTGAACTCCTCCACCTTCTCCAGCTCCACTCCCCGCATCCGCACCATTCTACTGTCCTCCCTCTCATTCACGCACAGGTATTCTGTCTTAGTCCTGCTGACCTTCATGTCCGTCTCTCCAGGGTCTCAACTTGCGTTCTCCTCTCACTACAGATCACAATGATATCTGCAAACATCATAGTCCACAGGGATCCTTGGTGTGAACACACCTCCACCTAAAACGTATCAGTCACTCCTATTGCAGACCTCACTGCTGTCACACTGCCCTCGTACAAATCCTATACCACTCTCAGATACTTCTCTGCCACTTCTGACTTCCTCATACAATACCACAACTCCTCCCTAGGCTCCCTGTCATATCTCTCTCCAAGTCCACAAACTCACAGTGCAACTCCTTCTAACCTCTTCTGTACTTCTCTGTCAGCACTCTCAGATAAAACACTGCATCTGTAGTGCTCTTTCTCTTCATGAAGCCATACTGCTGCTCACTGATCATCACATCTCTTCTTATTCCAGCTTCCACCACTCTTTCCCTTGACTTCATGCTGTGGCTGATCAACTTTATCCCTGTTTCTACAGCTCTGCACTTCACCCTTTTTCTTGAAAACTGGTACCAGTGCACCTCTTCTCCACTCCTCAGGCATTCTCTCATTCTCCAAGATCCCATTAAACAATTTGGTCAAAATCCAAAGGAATGTCATCTGGACCAACAGCCTCTCTGCTCTTCATTATCTTCATAGCTGTCCTTACTTCTTCTTGCTAATCCTCTGCACTTTCGTGATTCACTATCTTCACGTCCTCCAGCTTTCTGTCTCGCTCATTCTTCTCATTCATTAGTCCCTCAAAGTTCTGCTACCATTTTTTCAACACACTCTCCCTGCTGCACATCTTTCCCAGCTCAGTCCCTCTGCCTAGCCAAATGATACAGCTCCTTTTCTCCCTCCTTCGTGTCCAACCTCTCATACGACTCGATATGTATGCCTTAGCTTTAGCCTTTCTACCTTCTTCATTTCTCTGACTATCCCACTTCTTCTTCGCCAACCGCTTCCTCTGGAAACTGTCCTGTACTTCCTCATTCCACCACCATGTTTTCCCGTCTTCTTTCCTCTGTCCAGATGAAAGCACCTTTCTAGCTGGCAACTCTTCACTGCCACCCAATGCCTGTCGTAAGCCCTCCCTGAACTTTACAGTCCTCCTCCTACAACCTCCAACACTTGATCCTTGGCTCTGCCCTCACTGTCCTTCTCTTTTTGACCTCCAGAGTCACCCTACAGCCCAACATCCTATGCTGTTTAGCTATGTTCTCTCCAAACACAATTTTGCAGTCTCCAGTCTCACCATCCTACATAGGATATAACTTACCTGCATGCATCTTCCTGCACTCTTATATGTCACCCTGGGCTCCTCCCTCTTCTTAAAATACATGTTCAACGCAGCCACTTCCATCCTCTTTGCAAAATCCACAATCATCTGACTAGCTGCATTCCTATCCATGACACCGTACCTGCCCACCACCTCCGCCTCATCACCCCGTTCCCAATCACAACTCTCTCTCACTTGGCTGCACTCTGCATCCAACACACTCCAGAAGCCTTCTTTCTCATCCATCTCACTTTCCACCTGTGAGGCATATGCACTAACATTCAGCATCATGCCTTCAATTTCTAAATTTCTCAGACTCATCACCTTAACACTCTTCACCTCCAGAACACTCCCAGCATACGCACCCTTCACAACACCCATGCACACCATGATAGAATAAATTGAATCCTCCTCCAGTACACCTGGCCTAACTTCCCTTCCATCTGTGTCCTGCACACACAATACATCAACCTTCCTTCTCTCTACTGAGTTGGGACACTTTTAAATGTAAATTTTTAAAAAATGAGATGATATGCAGACAATCCTTCGAAAATAAAACAATGGCAACAAATGTCAAAAATACGTGCTCAGTTTGAATTTGATGCCAACAACACATTTCAACAAATTAGGTTGTATTAAAAAGAGCATTCAATTAACCCTCTTAGTTAACTGAATGACAAATGTTAAACCAGGCGTTTTTATCCACACCACTTTTCCAGTCTTTTGTTGCGACTGTCTTGCCAACCTTTCGAAACATATTGCTGGCAAAACAAAAAAAGTCTTTATATTTCCTAAAATGAAATGTCGTCTTTGTTCTACTTTCACTCAAATATGAGTTTACATGATTTTCAAGTCACCACATTGTTTTTATTTACACAGCATCCCAACGTTTTTGGAAACAGTGTTGTAGACACTGAAGAGACAGGACTGTGTATTTTCTTTCAAGTCAGTATCTTTATTTGAACGTTCTCAGGGTGTCTGGTTACCAGACAGAACATTACAAAAGCATTAATGCCACCATTGTCTTTCTGTGTAGCTTGAAACGAGGCCATATTATGGAGCACAGGTGCAATGTATTGAATGTCTTTATTTAAAAAAAAAAGTTATTAAAAAAAAAAAAAGAAGGAACCAAATATTTGAAACAGACCAAATACAACGTATAAATATCTGACCTATTTGTTCAACACTTAACTCTGTACAGTCATACTACACATTGAAAATTCCTTTTAGGGAGGATCTACACTGGGATCAATTCCAACGTTTCCTTAAAATAACGTCAAATTGAATAGTGTGTACAGTCCATGTTTTAGTGTACGTGTGTGTGTATTTGTGTGTGCGTATGTGTCTGTGAGTGTAAGAGTGTGTGTGTGTGTGTGTGTGTGTGTGTGTGTGTGTGTGTGTGTGTGTGTCTGTGCGCGCACACGCACGCATGTATGTGCATAATAAGTGCGCATTTAACATCCTGTTCACACTCGCACCTTTCCCAATACCAGGAAGGTCCTAATTAAACAGCAGTCTCACTTGTAATTAGTAGTTCAGTCTCTCCCATTGTTTATTGTGACTACTGTACCAGTTCCTTTCACCAGCCCACACACCCATCAGCCAGCTCAAGAAGAGCCAGCGGATGGTGGGTTGATGACGTCTGTACACTGTGGCTCGCAGAATGGCCCAAAACGACCGTACACGTCCTTGGCCCTCACAGCAAAGTAGTAAGTAGAGCCGGACACGAACTGGGTCAGAGTGCAAGCCATGGGCAAGGGGAGCGCCTTCACCTCCCCAATCTTCTTCCACAGAGACTGAGATGAAGCTGCTGCTGACCCCTGGTGGTCCTGATGGTAAGCGTACAGGTGGTAACTATCCACAGCCGCACAATTACGATCCGTTTCAGCAACACACCAAGACAGGACGATGCCGTTCTGGCTCTGGACCCGGGCCAGCTTCAGCTGAGGTTGCTGAGGCGGGGAGGTGTGGGCGGCCTCTGGAGGCAGCCTCGCAGGGGGAGTCGGGGCTAATGGCAACGGAGGAAGTGGAGCTGAGGAGGAAGAGCCTGGACGGGATTTGGAAGGCGAGTCCTGGATGGATAAACAAAAAAATGATCAGTCTAGTGTCTGACAATGAAATCCCTGATTGAGTTTCTCCACGCTTAATCAAATAAATACAAATAGCATAAACATAGATGTCTATAACATGAACTATGTTCACATATTCTCTGTTGTACAGTTTTGATTCAATCCTTTGGCCTTCACGAGTCATTATTACACCTGAAGCTAAATGCAGGAAAAGCCAAAGCATTTCTAATTCAGTTCTTCTGTTGAAAGAAGCAGGTTGTAATTACATGTACTCACCACTGAAGGTCGATGCTGCACCGTAGAGCGACCGACTGTAAAAAGAAAAAAGTTCCATCTCAATATGCGACCATTAAAGAGTAACTACACTGTAGAGTAGATTTGAAGTGGAAAAATACTGCCTTCTAATAATACATATTATCAGTCTTATTGCAATTTTATCACTTTTCAAGCTGCCAAAAAATAACATTTGTTCGTGTCCACAGCACCCCCTCTGGTTTAACTCACTATATGTAAATACGTTTATCAGTGTTTCCACAGCCAATTACATCTCCTGCCTCACGTTGTGCTGAACTGAGTGCAAAATATAAGAACTGTCCAGAGTTGTAAGATAACCGAGTTGTTCTTAGTTTACTGCTTAATAACAAGGTTAAAGTTAGCTGCTTACATGCAACAGCAAGTCATATGAATGAGTAGGTAAAAAAAAAAAAAAAAAAAGGCAATGGAATTTTTTTTTCCGCCTTCTTTCTGCAGGTTTAGACAGGAAATGATGCTAACTTCTGATCGCCTGTCTGAGGAGTTTCACTGTTAGCACCAAGCTAACGTATTTATGCTGCCTTACTGGGTTTCACATCACCCTACTTAAACACATGCATGCTCAGATAATCACAGCCATTCCATTCATCTCTCTCTCTTAATTCTGGTAAGTCTCTCTCGCTCTCTCTCTCTCCCCATTCTGGTAAGTTTCTCTTTCTCTCTTTCTCTCTCTTTCTCTCTCTTTCTCTCTCTCTCTCTCTCTCTCTCTCTCTCTCTCTCTCTCTCCATTCTGGTAAGTCTCTCTCTCTGACGTTAAGTCATATTACTAAAGTCTGCTATTTTGCCCCATAGCGCCCACCTTCTTTCTCTCCCAAATGAAGTGTCCTTATTTCTTTGTTTTTATTATAACCAAGGCTGATGTTATTTGCAACTATCTTGGTGCTGATCTTCTATAAGTTAAGTATCAATGCTCTGCATTATGTAGGAATGTTGATATTGATATGAACAATTCATATGTGAACAGGGGGGGTAAGAGGGTGAAGATGAAGAAAATGACAGATAAGCAGAGGGGAAAAAAAGGTGACGGAGCAACACTAATATAGTTCTACATAGCAAATCAACAACCAAATGAGAGACAGATAAAGAAAAAAAACAACTTAAAAACTCACCAATAGAGGTGGAGCTGACTAACGGGGGTGGCCCTGAGGGTCTCTGGGTAGAGGTGGCAATAGAGGGGGCAGTAGCCTTCTGCACACCTGTCACTATAACAACACAAACCCACACACACAAAGCCAGCCAGAGAATGAGGGAGCGAAGGAACACAAGACCAAAAAAACACAAAGAAAAATGCTGAAGGATAATGGAAGAGGAGACTTAAGGGCTAAAAGGGAGGTGTGGTCTTTTACCTTGCACATCATCGTCATCCTCGGTCAGGTCTATGAATGAACTCTTAGGGCGAGCAGACTGCGGAAAGAACAGAAAGAAATAAACAACGAGCACTTTTAACAAGGGCTCAGTGGCAAACTGCTTTATTTCTAAGAGTGAAGCTCCAGTGTATCACACATACCTGAGAGGGTGATTTGGCTGGAGTAGAATTAGAGGCTTGATTATCTAGAGTTGAAAGAGAGACAAAGTGAGACTATACAACAAGCATTCATAGACAGCTGGTCAAGGCAGCTGTATACTTCAAATGACTAAAGTGCTGAGCGAGAAAGAATCATCGCTAAACAGTTGTATACTCTGCATAAAATTTGATGTCTCAAATTCTACATGTAAAAATGTAACAGTTGGTCCTCTGTGGAGAAACAAAAGCATGACCACTTGATATTTGGACCAATCACAGAAAGGGGGAGAACTGGGACCGTCTTTCATTTATACAGTGGAGTTCATTCAAAGATCTGCACATTTAACTGCAGGCTCTGAAATAATGTCTGAAATTAGTGTCCTACTGCCAAATTATAATATGCAGAATTGGGCATGTAGACTATGGATTTTTAATTAGCATCTCTTTTACTGCATACGAACGATAACGGCATCTATCAGGACACTTCCAAATATTCACTGGCCTTTTTGACACGCATGGTAGAGGGCGTCACTGCACACACACCTGTCTTAGAGGCCATTGCAGATGCAGAAGGTGGACCAGCTGCTGCCGATCCAGTTGCCGCAGGACCTGTGGTTGCCAGGGATGACGAGGCTGTAGCCACTCCCACCACAGCGGCGCACTGGGTTGGCGCGCGGGCGGTTGACACAGAAACGGCAGCGCTGGGTGAACTGACCGTCCCCGTACCACCCTGGTACATCGACCTGCCCGATGACATATGTGGAGCGGTGGAGGAGGACGACGGCGAGGAGGACGAAACAACGTTTCCGGCCGACTTCTGCAGGATGATAGTGGTGGTAGCTGTGGTGGTCTTGGCTTTGTTAAGACTGTTCACTGTGGCAAGTGAAGACACGGGGATCACACCGATGCCCCCTGCTATGGCCCCTGCTTGTCCGTTGGCCATAGCAAGTGGCAGCTGAATCAGCAAGGGCTGGATGGACATGGACTGGCCGCCTGATGTGGCTGTGCTGGTCGTCATGACTCCAGTGTTGGGGCGAGTCTGCAGCAGCAAAGTACCAGCCTGGCCAGTCAGTGAGGAGGCGGTCGAAGAGGGGGTGGAGCCTGTTGTGGTGGAGAGGATCTGGAGAATAGGAGCAGGAGCAGCCAAGGCAGATGAGGATGCTGTAGTTGGGGTGGAGTGAGGTTTAGGCTGGGCTGGGGTAGCTGAAGAACATAAAAAAAAGGTCGTAAAAATGTACAGGAAAAGGCAAAAAAAAAAAAAAAAAAATTCATTTTGAATTTAACTGAGTATTAAAGCTGAAAGTTAGCTTAAACCCAACATTACAAATAGGCTCTATGCACACAAGGTCTGAAGCGTTTCCATTACACCAGCAGACCAGCTTCGGTACCGATAGCCGTTTTTGTTTTGGAAATGTGTCATTCACACCATACCAGTCGACACCATACCACCGTGAGGTTTCGTCAACAAGAAAATTTCATTGCTTTCAATTTCAACAGGTTATATTTGATATAACATGCATTTGATTTGGGTCAAATAAACTGTCTGAATTAATTTTAGGTACCTGTAAAGGTTGGTGCTAAGATTCCCTTTTACTGAGTTGCATTTTTGAGTAAAACCACGTGTATCATAACACCTTTTGTGAAAGTGTTTTACATTGTACATACATGTCTTTCTTCCACAATATATATCTATACAATACTTTACACAATGATAAGAAATAATGTAGGGTTGGTCACATTTAGTAGTTTCCACACACCGAAGGACCCTCCTTTCTGCATTCGCAAAAAGTGTGTTTGTTGCAGTGGTACGATTTCTAGCAATGAAGGAACACCTGGCACTGACGTCCTGGAGCTTGCTGTGGAAGCTCCCAAACCCTATTACGAAGTTCCTGTGCAAGGAGAGCCAAGAACATTTGTCTTTTCTCAGTGGACCCTGTGCATGCCTTGTACAGTACGTGCGCATTCATCGCCGCCACGTCAAGCATGTAGCAGAACACAGCAACCGGCCACTTGCGCGTTCCTGCTCATACTGTATAAGCATGCAAATTATGGTCCATCATGTCAATGCTATGCCATAAAGAGAGAGAGAGAGACATAAATATGTAAATATTTCTAATTTTTTTTTAATGAAAGTACACAGTACACTCTGTGGCACTGAACAAACATTATAAATGTTTGCATACCTTCATGTGGTTGTAGTCTGTGACCGTGTTCGGCTTCTTTTTTTCAACCATTTTGTTGCATGGTACTAAGTACACACTCACCATCTTTTCGGCCGCATACATTGACAGCAAGTCACTGTCTGTTCTAAATACTAGTGTGTAGAATTCCTCGCTGCAGGTGGAAGTTCCCGTCACACCTTGTTGATGTTGCCAAGTAGAGCTGTGTTGTGTTGCAGCAATGTACTAGCCAGTGACAGTGATGTGAAGGAGTTGTCTGTAGTTACTGTTCTGCCCTCGTCCAGAAACAGTTCCATCAGCTTTCTGACTATGTCCTCAGACAGTATTTTTCCTGTTGGACGACTGTGGTCCTTTCCTAAGTATGGAATGGCTTCACACATATATTTTGTCTCTAAATCTGCCACGATCCAAAAGGTTTATGCCAAATTTTCTGGCTTTGTTGCGATGCACTTCAGTCCACTTGTGATTTTACACTGTGGGATGATTCACTGTTATGTAGCTATTAAACTAAACTCATTCAACATGTTCGGTTATAAATGACACAAACGATTTCTAAATAAACACCAAAAAACAATCACGAAAAGACATTTGAATGATACCTTGCCATGCTCTGTAGGCACTCCTTTCCCATTGAAGGACATGTGTGGCAAAATCAAATACGGAAAGATTTCCAACTACTTGCTGGACCCAAACTGTGCCATCTTTCGTCTCTACATTTGCTCCTGACGGGTTGTTCTTTTGCGCAACCTGACGTTTCTCGAGGGGAGGGTTTCAGGTCTCTTTGTCAGTTTGTACCCTCGTCATCATCTGAGTGCACCTCCGTATCTGTGTCGTTGTCTTCTTCGATCAGAAACGTAACTTCATGATAATTCATCTCTTGCGGCAGAGCCAAAGCTGCCTGAAGGGAATACCCCTTGCATGACAGTGCAGTGGACACTCAACAAGATACCAAGAAGAAATGATTTGTGTTTGTGTATCTGTATTTATCCCATTTTCACGCTCATTCCCACAGTTATTCCGAGTCTTTTGAGCATTCATATGGCAGGGGATGGTTATGGCTGCCAGTGGACGTTAATGACACTTTCACAAAACAAGAGAGGTTATCAGCGAGCGGCCATTAACGCTGTTACGGCCATTAACGCTGTTATTAAGGACATACGAGTTTCTTCGCATGCTTGGGAATAAGTAGGGGGTTTCAAGCCAGACCATTTTTTTTTCTCGTAATTCCAGTGATAAAATTAGCTCTTTTACACTGAGAGGCTCCATGCCTTGACAAGTGGTCCATTCTGAGCAGGCATGACGCAGTGAAGAGTCATTCTTGTCTATGTCTATTTTGTTTTGGTTTATTTTTAATTTGCAATTTCAAATAATATAAATAAGTATAACAGATTGTATGTTTTTCTTTTGTTTCTTTTTATATATTGATATGTTAACAGACAACAAAAAAACCTAGTTATTTGCTAACTTGTTGCAAAAACTTCAGTAAGTAGTGGTAAAAGAAAAAATTATGTTCTGTCCCTAATGGCACGCATGACTTCTAGCCCTTTCAGGCTCAAATTAAGTTTTAGTAACAGGAAAAATCTGATATTTGGATAAAATGATCATATGTGGTAGTACAATAGAATCCTGACTTTTTTTTTTTAGAGAGACCTTAACATGCAAGGCGTTCTGGGATGTTGCAGATTTGCAACTTTGGCCCAGTGTAGTAATTAGACACTGACGACTGAATATGACATGAACATTAACTTTATTTGTATA
>JBBIGA010000083.1:21941951-21956090 GCA_037576975.1 Alestes dentex | reverse complement strand
TGGAGTGGCCAGAAGTCTCCAGACTTAAACCCCACCGAGCTGCTTTAGGATGAACTGGACAGAAGAGTGAAAGCAAAACAACCTGTAAGTGACACTCACTTATGGGAACTTCTGCAACATAGTTGGGAAGAACTTTCTGCAGAATGAACAACGAGACATTGAACCGCATGAATTTCAATTAAAAAAAAAACAGAAAAAATGGGGTGTTCTAAAACTTTTGACCAGTGGTGTATATTCAGCACTGCTGTGGCCCTTCAAGTCTGGCACCCAGTGTACAGCATACAAAACATTTCAGTTGAAAATACCCATTACATACCCAAAATATACCCAAAATATTGTTCATGTTCATATACAAGTATGGCACTTAGATTTAAACCACCAGAGAGAAAAAAAATAGTTTTATATTAGGGGAGTAAGTACAAATCTGAATAAGATTATGTGTGCTGGGGTTTTTTCACAATTTGGCAGATTGACTGGATGCGTCTTCAGATGTCACAGACTGCAAGAAGTCAGAGATGACTGGCGCCACAACACCTGCGTTGTTCAAGTGGATGTGATGGTCTCCTTCGACGTTCACTATGGTGTTCTAAGAGGAATGAAGACAGAAACAAAAGAAGAGAGAAAATGCAGTCTCAGTTTAAACGTTTCTGAGCATTTGTGTAGGTAAGCTGTGGTGAAGGCAGCATGTTTACACTGGGAAATGCTATAGGATGTAATTTACTGTTGAAGGAAGGGTTTAGAAGAAGATAAAATATACAGAATTTTACATATATTCCACATGTTTGGAGTCCAGATTTTGCTTTCCTTTAGCGCCTTTAGTTAGACTAACATTACTAAAAAAAACACGAATCAATAGTCACCCAAATCTTTTCCACAAATACATCACCAAAAATCCTCCTAACCCACATCCACCTCTTTACTAAGGTGGAACCGATTTGTTACTGTGGTTTAGGAGCCTGCATTACTTACTATGAACAGTAAAAAAATGAACTAAACTTCACTGTGTAACTGGACACAATGTTTGCAGTTTCTTTTCATTTACAACTGATGAATTTTGGATTTGAAATGTCAACTTTATAAACAGAAACATACATCTCAAAGGTAATCTATTGTTCATATGCTCCCATGACATGAGTGGGGGCAAAAGAAAGTCTGATTCTGTGGAGAGAGGCAGAATTTAGCACAATGCCTGTTTAAAAGATTTAATGATGGAAGGCACCATGTGGTTATTTATTTCCATTTAGGGCAAAGCGTTCAGTATGTGATCTGCAAAAAGTCAGTACTGGGTAGTGGAGTGTAAGGACATAGTGTATAGTGTCAAACAGGGAATATGTTTGTGTGTAACACATAAGTAAAATGAGTTAGGCACTTACTCCTTTGTCTTCCCAACCCTTTTCTATGGCTCTAAATAAGTCCTCAGGTTGTGGAAAGATCTTTAGCAAACCCTGGTTTGCCCTGAAATGAACACAAAAGACACTGATCACAAGATGCTACAAGGCTGCTTGTTTGGGCTATCAAGGGCCTCAACATCTATAGGTATTTGTTCCATGAAGTCAAACCATTTCCCTAATTAAACATCACTAAGTAAGGCTGGCGATGTAGTACCCTCTGGTTAATAAATATGTATCCACAAGCAACTTGCAGAAGAACAATGGCTTTGCAATACCAGTGCTATGTATCCCTCCTAATTTATCTGATTAATCTGGACAACTAGAACAGCTGTTTTGAAGTAACCCCCTTGTTGCAGAAGCAGTTTACATTTTTAGGCCAATGCTGTGTTTCAACCGAATTGGAACATCTCCATTTCAGGGGGATATAAGGGGATGCCACCCACAGGTTGAAAAGGAAAATTAAATTCTAAAAGCAAATCAATAATAAAACCTCCCTTACTAAATTGCTATTTCTTCTTTCCACCTTCTTTGGATTAGTGTTTTTAGTGACATTTTAGTTCCACCCATATTTTAAGTGTTCACATGAAAATGTATGCATTCAGGTTCATGGGGTCCACGTAGGTCCGCCATATCCTTGGCCATCGGCAGCTAATGTAAAGCTATTGCCTTGCAGACCTTGGAGAAGCAGTCAGCTATGATCACAATGTTGCCCCTGGAAGGTTGTAATAAAGTCCAGTGCCATGTAGGACCAGGACTATGATGGAATGAGCAAGGGGTGGAGTTTCTTACTGCTCGCACACCTGGTAGGCTGCCATAAACACCTAAATGCCCTTGTCAGTAGGGGTCCAACAGAAACGCTTCCGGAGGAACTCCATGGTGTGAGCAACTCCTGGTCGAGCTGTGAGCGGAGACATGTAGCCCCAGAGGAGACCCATGGGCCTCACGGAGGTGGGCACATAGAGTCAGCCAGGGGGGACCGTCTCCAAGGTTCAGCTTCCCTCAAACCGCATCCCTGCCGACCTTCTGTACATCCCATTGGACAGGGGCAAGGGCGTGGGCAGGGGTGATATTGGTCTCTGGGCACCCCGGGAGGGATGGAGCCTGCCACTGCCATTAAAGTGTGTCTGGCTTGGAATTCTTACTTCCTGGTCGATAGGATGGTATAAATTCAAACTGAGGGAAGAAAGGGGACCACCTGGCCTGGCGTGAATTGAGATGCTTGGCCTGCTCTGTGAAGACCAAGTTCTTGTAGTCCATCCAGGTTATCCAGGTTGGAGCGCTGGGAAAGCACCACTGCTACACCCACGTCCCAGGCATCAAGCTCAAAGGGAGTTCCAGGTCTGGGAGTAGCAACACAAGGGAGCTGGTCAAAAGCTCACTGGGCTTCCGGCATCCACTCAAATCACCCTGGAGTTTTCTGGGTAAGGGTGGTGAGGGGTGCTGAAATTGCACACAAAATGCTGGAAGTTGTTGGCTAGGTCCAGAAAACTAAAGCCAGAGTGAGGTGGGACGTGGCCAATCCACCACCACATGCATCTTAGAAGGGTTCATGCTTAGTTGGCTTTTGGACACTGCAAACCCCAAGAAGGTCACCAACTGAGCTTGGAAGACAGACTTTTCTTGACAAAAAGGTAATTCTCCAGGAGGAGCTGGAGAACCCACCTGAAATGAACGACCTGCTTGTTGATGAACCTCTGGTTGACTGCCAAAGCTCAAAGTGCATCACAAGGTTTTCATAACACCCTGCAGTCTTCCATTCATCTGTTGTGAACTCGAATGAGGTTATAGGCACTGCACAGATCCGACTTGGTGAAAACTAAGGCCTCTTGCAGCCTTGAAGGCTGAGGTCATGAGAGGGTAGCGGGGTCCTTAGTCGTCCCTGAGCTACCACAGAAAACGTGAGCCAATCAATCTGTGGACTGTGGAAGCCCAGAATCAGAGGAACGGCAGGAGTGAGAGCTGCTTGCTATACCTGAAGGAGGAGCGGGTGGGTCTATTGGACCAGCCCACAGCCTAGGGAGCAGCTGTAAATAGCTGAGAGAGGGAGTAGGTGATCCAGCGACACCACCAGGGTTCGGTTCATCCTAGGGATGGACTTGAGTGGAAGGTGGCCCACGGGTGGAAAGCTGGTTCTTCATCTCCTCAATGAGGCCTTGAGAGTGGGCAACTAAGAGGGCTGCAGAGTTCCAGCCACTCTCTACTGCCAGAGTGTGGAACTCAATGCCATAATCAGGGATGGACGTCCTCCTCTGATGTAAACAGATTACCAGCACCTTCCCCCAAACTGGGATGATCAAAAGTCCCACGCACAGGTGCGGTCAATTCTTTCAGATGGGGTAGCCAATAAATGCTACCTTGGCCCTCTTGATGGTGAACCGAGAGCAGCTGCTCAAAAGCGAGGGGGCAGTGGAGGAGAAAGTCCCTACACCTGTCCCCAGTTCACCCTCATAACACTCCGGGGCCGGGAGGTGGGGTTCCAGACCTGGAGAAGGAGCAGGGCCCACAGATGTGGGGACTCAGAGCTGGCCTGGCCAGGGACTGCAATGCCAGCCTGTAGGACAGTGGTAAGCCCCTGCAGGGGAGACATAATGATATAATTTGCTGCAGGGCTTCCTCATGCTGGCCAACTGCAGCCCTAGGGCCAGAAAGCACAGCCCTGACGCTCTCATCAGAATCCGCTGAGACCATGGTGGCAATGTCTTTCTGTAATGAACCGGTTGGACCAGAGTGACCCACCAATTGTGATTTTCAGAAAGGAACCAAAAAAGGCACAGACAGACAGTGGAATATTTCACGCGAGCATTAAAACTGAAACTCACAGCCAGCAGGGTGCAAGCCCGTGGCGAAAATCTGCTGTGAGCGGTAGCACAAAGGGGCATGGCAGACAGGAAGGGAACCCATGGTGCTCGGGTGTGGGGTGAGTACTCTACCACGGAGCCACCGGTCCTTAAAGTGGTGTTTTTTTCTTTTTGCCCACAGAAGGGCAGAAAGAATTTCAGAAAGGGCCAGGCTGTTGAGTCCGGATAGAGCAGACAGAGAGGACCTCTCAAGAGAAAGATATAACTTGGGAAAGTGGGTGCACCTGACTAAAAACATGCACTGCTCAAAAGGAACCTAAAAGCGAGTGAAGGAACATCACCACACTAAAGAAAAGGGAGTAGAGGAGAATGTGGAAGCTTCAAGGTATTTAGTGCTGGAGGTGAATATTGAAAATGAACAGCTTAGTCTTCACGAACGCAAACACTATTTTAAACATAATTTGCAACGTGTGTGTTTGCGAAGCCTTGTTTATAAAGGGAAGTTCGCAGGTGCAGGCTCTGACTGCGAGGGGGGCGGAGCCCTGTGGTTTCATCTGGCAGTGCCAGTCTTGGGTCTCCCTCTAGTGGCTGGCATAGGTCCAGCCCCAAAGTTAACCGCATGAGAAGAACCATGACTTTAAACATCACAGACGGTGGCCTACAAACTTCTCTGAAAAACATAAATAGATGAAACTACTATTTAATGTCACAATTTAAGTGTGGTAGAAGGTTAAATTGTTTAATTTCCTTTTTCTCATTGGAAATTTTCTCATGTTTATTTCATGCACAGAGATACTCATTACGCTTTCAGACTCACAAAAAACTTTAAAGCACTCAAATTATTTAACTAAGTAATCATACTGTGAAAATGCCAAATCATAACACCCCTCAATCACTCTGGTCTTTACAGGGGTAACACAACATTTTATTACATTTTTCTCACTACTATTTGAGTAACCCTATTTCTTTAGAATTAGCAAACAGTGGAACCCAAAGATTGAAAAAAAAACATTATGATGCACTGATGAAATAGACACTGAAACTGTTTAACGGCATGGTATTAATACTGCATTATTTCTAAGCTACTGTGGTTTAAGGATCATCTAGATGAACCTGCAGCCTACAGGTCCCTATAGCTGAAAGTTAATGTATCCAGGGTACATCATCAGTACTCACCGCAGTACCAGTACTTTAGCTTTTATCTGTGCCTGCAAATGTACACTCTGCTCAACATCAATCCGTGCAATGTTGGTCTGAAATGAAGCACATAATATTAAGCAGTCAGCAGATCACAGTAACACAAAAATCAAGTTATAACCAGATACACTGCACAAACAATATTTTAATGTGTCAGCTATTTCAACCATTCTCAAAGAATCATATTAAAGCTAACAGAATAAAGATATATGAATAGTGACTCAGCAAATAATGGTGAAATGGAGTGTGGAGCATTCCCTAAAAAGAGAGTGAAATCCAGTAGTGAAATGATCAAATTAAATTCTTACTAAGTTGATTCAAATATCAGATGTATACGCTACATTTCAAAATGAAAACATCAATATGTAAATGTCAGTAGTATACATTACATAATAAAGTACATTTCAAAATGTATTCATTAATGTATAATGTGTACACTCACCAAGTTGATTCGGATGTCCCTGCGGAACACCACTCCTATGAGATAAAAGAAACCCATTTGCAAGTAAAATGTGCCAACAAGCCATTTACGTCCATTCCTGCCTGGCGGTCGGGTGTCTTGTAGAATCAGGGTTTCATTCAAAGCCTTGTGGCCAAATAATTTGTTCAGTCTCTTTGCTTAAGTGATGTGTGTAGGCTTCTTTATTTCCAGAGTGTGGACACACTAAAACCTGAATTTAAGAAACTGATGGTACCTTACAATGCAAGCAAAATCAGTCTGGTGTCAGTATATTATCAGATATGTATCTGATTTAGAACCACATATGAAAGTGACTCAAATCTCAATCAAAAAGGTCAGAGTTTGTGCTCCCACAGAAGATGTATCAAAATATCTCATTTGTACCACAATACTCCAAAAGTGAGTGCCGGTTATACTGGAACTGGTGAGGGGGGACATAAGTTTTACTGTGAACCGTCACACCCCAACAGACTAAAACTGGCTTTTGGCAGTGGGAAGCAACTGAAGAATATCTGACCTCCGTCCACCGGCTGAACTCCTCGTTCCAGAAGGATCTGAGCAGACTGATCTGACAGCGATGGATTTGCTGCCTTCAGCCTAGAAGAGACACACAACATCATCTGAATGAGACAACTGAGCTCAACAGCTGACTGCACTGATGGAGTTATTAAAAAAAAAAGTTACCTTTCTTTGGCTGTCTCATACGTGTAGATCCTTTCTTTCCTCTCATCCATCTTTTTTTCATACTCCATCATTTCATCGATGCCTTTCCTTATGTTTTTGCTGATCTTTTTCTGTGAACATAAACCTATTTGTTATTGTTTAAATTTGCCTCAGTCATACTCTAAATGGATCAAAATTTTACAGTGTAAAAGTAATGTCTTAATGTCTTGTCATTTTTTTTTTACAAAGAAACCTTATTTAATAAATAAAACCGTAGACTATCCTTTTTATTTTAGTTCCGTCTGAACATCTGTAGGCTGATATGGCGGATATGCACTACATGGACAAAAGTATTGGGACACCTGACCATTTTAATAACAGGGACATTAATGACATTGTATTCCAATACATAAGACTTTGATATGGAGTTGGTCCCTACTTTGAAGCTATAAGAGCTTCCACTCTTTTTGGAAGGCTTTCCACTAGATTTTGTGGGAATTTGTGTCCATTCATTCTGATGAGCATTCATGAGGTCAGTCGCTGATGTTGGATGAGAAGGCCTGGCCTCGCATTCTCCATTCCAGTTCATCCCAAAGGTGTTGGGTGGAGTTGAAGTCAGGACTCTGTGTGGGCCAGTCAAGTTCTTCCACACTGAACTCATTTAGCCATGTCTTTATGGAGCTCGCTTTGTGCACTGGGACACAGTCATGCTGGAATAGAAAAGGTTCTTTCCAAAACTGTGTCCACAAAGTTGGAAGCATGGTGTTGTCCAAAATGTCTTGGTCTGCTGCAGCATTAAGATTGCCCTTCATGGGAAGTAAGGGGCCTAGCCCAAACCCAAAAAAACAGGTGTGTCCCAATACTTTTGTCCATATAGTGTATGTAAATTACTTTCATTCTGTGGGGTCAAAAAGTTGTAACTAGGCTGTACTGACAGATCAGATATCACATATTTGTTTAATTCAGTGTGTTATCTGTGTACCATGTCCGCTGGGAGAAACCCATAAGAGTCCAGGAGCACCACAGCCTCCACCATCTCTGGGTACAATGCGCTGAACTGACAACAAAACAGTCGTAAACAAGGTAAGGTACATAGGCATGCTATATTGATTCCACGGTCTAAACAGCTACAGCAAACATGTGATAAGGCCTTACCATTCCAGCTATGTTTCCACCTGTAATGTAAACAAAGATATCACAGCAACGTTCAAGTCAATAAAACACTCAGGTTCTGTAAGGTACACATCAATAGCCAGTTATCCTGATTAAGAGCACCATCTACAACAGGAGTAAAAGTTCAGCCGGAGTAAACATTGACCAATCACCCAAATCTACTAGTCATTCTGTTTAAGAGCAGCAGCGGCGTCAAAGTGACACTGACAACGACCTATCACCTAAATACCTCGGACCTCATTGCCCTCTTGTAGTAACTATAAAAATTCGAATGGAGAAAGTAGTAAACGCTGTGAAGAAGGGATGTAATTTGAAAAAAACAAAACAAAACAACAACATGATGCTTGTACATATTTTCATGACAAATATGCTATTATATTTATTAAAGGTGAACTATTTAAAAATGAATAAGAGGAAAACAATTCATAAAAATGTAATGAATAAAATAGAATAATGACACTATGAGTTTACATCCAGTCTGCTGCTTGTTTGCAGTTGATTTAGTCTTCAGAAAGAACATTTTATATTTATGGCATGTATATTATACACATATCTATGGCTTTTTTGGCATAACTGACTCTATTCTTCCTTTCAGAACGCCTACTTTTCACAATTCTATCGAATGATGAAATGCAAAATCATGTTCCGATCACAATTATTTCCCACCTCAGAAAGAAAAATGAGCTCCCAATACTGATTCAGGCTGACTTTAATAAAATACATTTTATGCTAAAACCGACTCAAAACTGTTGTCTCAGTAATCTGCAAGCTTAACTGTCATGCTTCTTAAAGATTTTGTTTAATAGCTGTCTGTAAGGGAGCCTGCCACCACCACTGTGTACAATTCTGACTTTGCAAGTCCCTCTCGAACCGAACATTTCACATCACGCTGCTCTGAAGGACTTTGTTTGCATTTTAATGATTGTATAATGATGAAATCATGACAAATTAGTGGAATACCCATGAAACTAGCCGCATGCAAAACACTCGTGTGCAGCTATTACACACTTAGTGGCTAGACTAACTGATTTCAAAGCTGAGAAAACGGGTAGTGTATTTTGCATATGCTAGTTGAGAGTTGAGCAATGGAAACAGTGCATTTAAGACACTGAAAAAAAAAAATCACCATTCCAAAAAGCTACCAAAAAAGGCAACAGTTCAAAGTCACTTTTGCACATACTTAAATGAAGTGATTTTACTGAAGAATTTTAAAGGAACTCAGCCTATCATATCTTGCTTACTTTGGATTGGTTTATATTAGGACTGGGACAGCTTATTGATTTATGGATATGAGCTGCCAAAGACAACCAGAGCAGCAGAATCCCTCCCTATCTTCGAAAACCTCCTGAAGACTCACTTGTTCAGAGAACATCCCCTCTCCTGATGCGCCATCTATCTTCTTGCACTACTCCTACATCAAGATTTTAGCACTTAGACCTCTCCTCTGGTTCTCACACTGACCTGAATACAGTTGAGTGTTTCTTCAAAAGTCTTTTAGACAAAAGTGTCTGTCAAATGAATGTAATCCAATGTACGGATAATTAGTGATCAATCAGTAATACGTATTTCCCTCACATTACATTTTGTGTGCAGGGTTGAGTTGTTGGTGTGAGTGACTCATAGTGGAATGCTGGCACAGATGCAAAACACCTTCAGAGACTGGAGTTTTCGTGCTTAACTACTGTTTAATGTTGCAATGTAACAAACCACGAGCAACCAAGAGCTCTCGGCTGTGAAAGATGTTTTCAAAACTTGCCAGTAAAACTCACTCAGAAAGGGCCTTTTGGCTCACCCTCTGAAGCAAACGTAAACTTTTCCCAGAAATGGAGAAAATGTATATATAAATTTTAATCTATATGTTTGGATCAGTTTGCCCCAATTGACAAATTTCCCAAATCTGCTTATCTTCCTAGACCTAGTTTTACTAACTGTAATGTGCTTGGGGCGAGTGTTGTGTGGCTGTATTACGTACTGAAAAAAGTAAAAAGTACAAGCATTAGCTTACCCATACTGTGTCCTATTATAGAGAAGCGCTTCCACTGAACAGCTGCACACAGAAACAAAATATCCGTTGGCACCATTACCAAACACAAGCAAATATGAGGACAAATAGAGGACAAGGTTAGAATAGCATAGCACTAGCAAACATGACATGTCAACATGTGCCATTTAATTTATATATATTAAATAACACTCAAGCACCTTCACACTGTCATACATATACATACATACATACACATATACACGCATATGCATACATACATGCACATATATACATACATATATATATACACACACAATATATATATACACACATTACATATACATATATCTCACATATACACCCATATATACAGACACACATATATATATACACACACATATACATCTATTTATATTTATATAACCTCATCCATTTTCAGTATTTTAACATTATAAACGTACAATATTTGAACCAAAAGCTTCATTGTGTCCCCGTCCAATGCTCTAACAAAAGGCAAATCCATTAGTCCCAAGCTAACACATCAGTCAGCTGGGGCAGCTGGTGCTCTAGTGGTTAGGGAGTTGCCCCTGTGACTGGAAGGTCATGGGTTTGCATCCAAACTTTAAACTTATACTTTTCACAGTCATGATACAATATGCTGTGATCGCCATGATATGACTGTACTGTTACATCCCTAGTTTACTATAAAATCGAATCATTATCATTACGAGCAATATCACTATCAGGAGCAATACTCCAGACCACATTTGTGTTGACTGAACCAGTTAGCTGTAATTTTATGTATTTATCTATAGTGATTACATCCACTTCTCTTACTGAGCACAGCATTTTGTGTCTATTGCATAGTGTTATTTAGTACAGAGTATTTTCTGGTGAGTTTTTGTTTTGACTGCATATTATATTTGATATTGTCCTTTGTGTCTGTGTGCCTGTGCAGACACAGATCAAGCAATTTCCTCCAGGATCAAAAACGTTTTCTGAGATGCTCTGACGCATTTAGAAAAGCATGATGGACTCCCACCTTCTATGACTCGTCTCATGTCTGCTACATAATAAGGAAAGCTGTAGAAAACTCCCGCAGGTCTATGAGAGGAGAAGCCATGACCAGGCAGATCTATAGCCAAACACCTCCAATCTGAGAGAAACACATGGAGAGAGAAAGAAAGGCATGGATGGGTGGATGACAAGGAATAACAAACAGAAACACAGTTTCTACCTATATATTTGTTCCATTTCATTTGTGTTGCTCAATTTGCGTTCAAATTGCTAAATGGTGGCAAAATGAAATGTCCTGACGCAGGCATCCAAGCACCTTCACACTGTCATTTGTCTATATCTGTCTTGAGACTGTATATCAGGGATGCACAACATATTATCCGTTAATTGTTACCTTTACATTGGTCTCTGCGATACCGATTTCGCAGAAGGCTGCAATATGCGAATGACAATCTAATCACACTGTTCCTGACAGGTTGACCCCTCACAGTTCCAGGTGAGACCATTTTTCAACCTCTGTTTATCCGTTATGTCATGTTGTTTATGTTACTGTGTCTTTAAGACTGATATGTATAAATGATCTCTGTCATGACTGGCTGCCCTCATTCAAAATGCAGTTTTTAAACCTTGCAAACGTGTTGGTTTTGGGACATCACAAAAACTATTGTTTGAAAACAGGCTGTTTTTGCACTTTACTTTCCCTATATGGAATGGATGAAGATGTGAATGTACATTTTGAAACTTTATCAATATAATAAGCTTTTTTTCATTCAAAAAAGTGATAATATGGACCCTTTAATATATTGAGAGGTACTGCCCTCGCAAAGCGTAGCAGAAAATATTCCAGTATTAATATCCTGGCCAAATTATGCAGCCTTACTGTATATAATACTCCTACATTTGTATCATGAATATGTATAAAACAGTCAATATGTCTTACATCGTCAAATAAAAGGACTATATGAACATAGATTTTAATTTGTTGGTCTCATCATAAAAATTCAGTCTAGTTTAAAGGAGTTGGCACTTCAGGTGTAAAAACAAATAAAAATGAACAAAAAATGAAGACACACAGTACACAACATACCTATGCTTCAGATATAAAAATTCCAACACATGAAGAAAACCTGTTAGGTCATACTTATAGGTAATACTTTACCACTGGGCAGCAATGGAATCAGTTTGTTAAAAGATCCACTGTTGTCCGACCAGCCATGAATGCACAGCACTGGACGCCCATGATCTGGACCCCAAATCCTGCCCCTCATCTCTCCCCATGGAACAGGCATACGGAACTCGGACACTGACGGAACAAACAGATTGACACAGTTAAAATTTATTTTGCATGACGGTTTTGGAGTGTCAGATAAGTGCAATCTCCATACAACGGGCTTTACAAATAAGATCTATGGGAGGGGTGCCTAAAGTGTGGCCCACAGATTGATTTGACCAGTCAGACAATTAACCAAACACAGAAACAACCAATGAGAGAACAAACATTAAATTCAACACACACACACATACACTACATGGACAAAAATATCAGGACACACCCCTTATTGGGCTAGGCCCCTTACTTCCAGTGAAGGACAATCTTAATGCTTCAGCACGTCAAGACATTTTGGACAACGCCATGCTTCCAACTTTGTGGACACAGTTTGGGGAAGAACCTTTTCTATTCCAGCATGACTGTGTCCCAGTACACAAAGCGAGCTACATAAAGACAGAGCTGGATAAGTTTGGTGTGGAAGAACTTGACTGGCCCGCACAGAGTCCTAACCTCAACCCCATCCAACACCTTTAGGATGAACTGGAACGGATATTGTGAGCCTCATAAACGCTCTACAGAATGAAATTCCCACAGAAATCTTGTGGAAAGCCTCAAGAAGAGTGGAAAATAGTTTTAGCTGCAAAAGGGGGGGCAAATCCATATTAAAGTTTATATATTTGAATGCAGTGTCATGAAAGTCACTGTTGGTGTAATGCTTCCTGTAATTTTTCTATAGTACTGTTCCATAGCAATCTACAACACTTGCGTCCTATTCTGTAAACCGCAGGAATTTACTATAAGACTCGAACAGAAATCCTGTACAGTAGAGTGTTTCATTTATGCAGTCAACTACACCGCTTTATGTAAATAAGAACTATTTCTCTCACCTGTGTGTTTCATAACTGTTGTGGCCAAGTGTCTCGCACTTTTCAGTGTCTGCAGCATCACACACTCTCACACACACTCACACACCGTTGTCTTCTAGTTAGCACTGCAGAGGTGAATCACAGTTCACTCAGGGACAGAACATACCTGATACATTACACTGTCACTTGCACAGATATAACATACTGGAATAATAATCAGATCTAAATAACAACAATAGTAATAAATACAACTCTACGTTTAAAAAGACGCCGGTAAACTGGGCTCTAAAGTCACGCCAGCGACACCGGTGTGAAGTCTGCAATGACACAAAGTCCACACTGGTTTCAAAACGCACAGCAAAAGTCTCTTCGCCCTTTAATTATGGGACTTTTATTTTGAAGTGTGCCCTCCCCAGTCTGTTGTTGGGCTACAGCATTAAACCACCTCGGAGGTAAAATATCAGGCCAGCTCCGTTTTAGAAGAAAATGTAAACTTTTTCAGTATATAGTAGCCCTTTAATTTCATATGATAGTTATACAAATGATGCTTTTTCTTGTGAAAACAGCACAGGTTTCTTTCGCCTCATGTTACGTGTTTATTTGTTTAAATGAAAGCTTAGCTAGCTAGCGTTAGCCAGCCAGGAACTAGCTTTAATAACAGTGCAAAATAAATCGTTGGAAGACTAACTAATGTCTAACTGTGATACTGGAGTACTTGTAAATCGTACCAAAATTATGTTTACGTCTACGTGGAGCAGCTGGTGGTTAGGGAGTTGCCCCTGCGATCAGATGGTCGTGGGTTCGAATCCCGGGACTGTCAGTGACACCACTGAGGTACTCTTGAATAAGGTACCGTCCCCACGCACTGCTCCCCGGACAAATGGACACTTTACACTAACAGGGTTCAGTGATGCATGTGTTGGTTTCTCTGATGTTCTGACCACACCGTCTATCTCACCTGTCAGAGATGGAGACCCGCTTTACCCGAGGGAAGTCCTCAATCCTGGAGCGCTCCCTGACCAGACCCAAGACGGAGGTGAGCGTGAGCGCCTTCGCCCTGCTCTTCTCTGAGATGGTGCAGTACTGCCAGAGCCGGGTGTACTCCGTGTCCGAGCTGCAGGGCCGCCTGGCCGACATGGGCCAAGGGGTTGGAGCCAGCCTGCTGGATGTTCTGGTGATGAGAGAGAAAAACGGCAAACGAGAGACCAAAGTGTTAAACATACTGCTCTTCATCAAGGTAATTTAGTCCTTAGAGTAAGACTCTAAGTGTGTGTGTATATATATATATATATATGTATATATATATATATATATATAATA
>JBBIGA010000083.1:21927993-21941851 GCA_037576975.1 Alestes dentex | reverse complement strand
AAGCAGGTAAATACAGTAATAAATTCATTTAATTTACAGTAATAAAAATACAGGGCTTTAAGAAGAACAAAACGAAAGTCACGAGAACACTCGAGACGGAAATGTTTTTATATGGAAATGTAGCTTTTTTACATTAATATTCATGTTATAAAATTCTTAAATGATATTGTTCTTAATAATTTGGCAGTAAAATGCATGAAAAATTATATATTGACAAGAGAATAAAAAGGGGTTTAATGTTGCATGTTTTTATTCTATAGATATACCTATACACCTTCATCTCTCTGTTCATCTACATGGTGCTCTCGCTCTTCATCGCCCTCATCACTGGCGCATATGAGACCATAAAGGTAAGACAGAGGCCAGATAGGGAGGAAAAGGGAGGATATGGAGGGAAGAATAAGATGATCAGTTGGAAAAAAAAAGTGTTTTATCAAGAAAAAGAAAAACAATTATTTTTGTTGTCTTTTACACTTTTACAAACCAATAATCTGTTTGTTTTTGTTATTTGTTAGTATTTTAGTCATCTGTTAGTTTTTGGCTTTGTTCTAGTTTGTGAATTAAGATTCAGATTCTAAATGTGACTTACATGTTGGTGTCATCAGGAATACCAGAATAAACAACAGACCGTATCACTCTAAAAAGAAATAAAATGGATATACACTTTATGGACAAAAGTATTGGGACGCCTGACCATTACACCATCAGGGACATTACCGACACTGCATTCAAATCCATAGGGTTTAATATGGAACTGGTCCCCCTTTGCAGCTATAAAAGCATTTATGAGGTCAGACACTGATGTTGGATGAGAAGGCCTGGCTCGCAATCTCCATTCCAGTTCATCCCAAAGGTGCTGGATAGGGTTGAGGTCAGGGCTGTGTGGGCCAGTCAAGTTCTTCCACACTGAACTTCTCCAGCCACGTCTTTATGGAGCTCGCTTTGTGCACTGGGACACAGTCATGCTGGAATAGAAAAGGTTCTTCCCCAAACTTTGTCCACAAAATTGGAAGCATGGCGTTGTCTGAAATGTCTTGGTCTGCTGAAGCATTAAGATTGACCTTCACTGGAAGTAAGGGGCCCAGCCCGAACCCTGAAAAACAGGTGTCCCAATACTTCTGTCCATATAGTGTACAGTGAATCGTATTTACAGATTAAATTTAGATGCATGTTTGTGAATGTATGAATAAAATGTACTGTTGCTTTCAGAGTATGCTATGTTCATTGTATTTTCTGAATCTGTGGGTCTCTTTTTTGTGTTTTTTGTTAAACAGCAACAAACTCAGGAGTGCATGCACATCACAGATCTACACGCGTTCATTGCCGAGTGCAAGGACACGCCCAACTCTGGAAAGTTCCGTGGCCTGGAGACTTCGCCATGCTCTTTTTTCTGCTGCTGTGACAGGTTTGACCACTTTCATACCAAAGGGCTGTTTGCATAGGGCTGTTTTATAGTACAGTTCTCTTTTGTTTTTGATTTAGAATAGAACTCGGCCAAAGAGCTTAGCTGAATTTGTCAACATTAGTAAGGCTGAATTAAAGGTAAGAGTGATTGCAAGCCAGTGGAGATTAGTTTGTAAGATCTCACTTACATAATGTGGACTTCACTCCTACTAGCTGTAATTCGTAACAGGCAGCTTTATCTGTTCTTTAAAAAGTATTACTGTAAGTTGTAAATTGGGCTTCATCTGTTCAGATCTTCAGTCAGAAAAAAGTGAGGAAAAGAGGCCAACTCTAACTCAGCAATTGATTTAGGGTTACAGGGTACTGAGACGTAAAATAGAACAATAAAGCCCGAACTCTCTTTATACTGAAAACCTTATTGCAGCTTGTTTAAAGGGAGTTGTTCAAGCATTCTTCGGGGTATCCGACTGACGACCTAAACCAAAAAAGAAATATTTTATAGGAAAGAGAAGTGGTTGCCCCCTGCTGTTAGTAGTTAAAATATTTACCTACTGTTACACCTACATTCAGTTATATTTGGCACTATGATGATCTTCAAAATTAGTGATGATAATGTACAGAAATACAATTTGTATAAGGATTTCTCCAAAATTAAAGACAAATGACTTTTTGTGACATCATGCACCCACAAAGCAGTGTTTGTTGCCACAGTAAGTAGTGGTACTCCATTCTTGCACATGAGTTACAGCCACCAAAATTATGTCTTTTAACAGACATAATCAAAGAGATCTCTCCTTTCGTCAATCAGAAAAAAAGTGCCAGAGATTTGTCATGTATTACTAAACAGATCTGTGGAGAAAATGACTAAAAATAAGCATGAAGAAATGAATCATATTTCATTCACTGTCAGCAGTGGCGTAGGTCTCCACTTTCCTTCCACATTGCCAAACCCTGTTGTTGGAATTTATCTTAATGTGGTCATGGCAGTAAAACAACAAATACAGCATAAATATGATCATGAAACACACATGGAAGTCTTGAACCAATCTAAATTAAAAAAGCAAATGCATTTAATACACACTGTACCAAACCCAAGAAACACAATACTGTAAATAAAGTCTAAGAATATCATTCATTATAAATATCCTTGAGGACAAGCTGCAATAAAGTTGTTTACTTTGCATTAGGGGGCTGTTTTGACTTTTATATATTCTGTTTTACAGTTTACACTTGCTTATGAATTCTTTACGACGGCTAGGGCTGGATGCTGGGCATACAAGATGATAGGCAGTGCTATACTTGCTTGCAGCATGTTCTTATAAAGTCTGTTTATACTAATTTACTTTACATGTCTTACTGTGCCTTGCAGGACCACCACCTACGAAGATGTGTTACTGGTGAACTAACCCAGAGCTTCAACCTTCTGCCCTCTGTTGGTGAAAGTGTGGAACTGCATCTGCTTCATTGTTAGCAACAGATACGCACGGATATGCACATCCAGCACACATTCACTCGGATAAACACACAGCTGCATGCTGATGAAAGGAATGTGATTGAAGAAAAGTGGACTCCATTTTTGTTTACAAAGCTACCCAGACTTTTTCCATAGTTTATACAGAGCAAGCTCTCCAATAGTTTAACCAGCAGAGGGTGGAAAAAAAAACGTTAAATGGGGGGCAGGGAGCAAGAAAGAATGCTTGAAGCCGTCCAGAAGTCATCGTCCCGTGTCCTGTCTCTCTCCATGCAAGTGTTCTCTGCACAGAAGCTTTCTTAAGAAAGTAAGCAGACGTTGCTGTGTAACTGTCACCACTTTTGTCCTTTTGACGTGATTTTAGTGTTGAGTGTCGAATATTTGTGTTCTAATGGTCTTTTAACACGTTTTAAACTGATGAGTCATGACTGGCTCTGAATTTCGAGGAAAAAAAAGAGAACTGTTCCTCACCTACCCCAGGATGACTCGGCACTTCATTCAGTCCTTAGTTTCGACCACATTGTTCCGTGCAAGAAAATGGCAGCCACTGTTCAGCTCAATTATAGCGTGTTCAGTGTGAGAAACATGCATTCAACCAGGTCCCAGAAATAACATTTAATGGACATTAACCACCAAAACAGTTTAGTGCAGGGCAGCGCTTAAGCTGTCAAGCAAACATCCGTGAGTGTGGACTAGCAGTGAGAAGAAATGATGGTTCCTATATTGCCCCTATGGCTCTTGCCTCAAATCCCCATTTTAGACTTGTTTTAGAGCCAAATGTGGATAAATGGCTCCACAAACAGCTCTGAAAAGGTCTGGACTGCGCTTCAAAAGAGGGCAGCATGTGAAAATGAGTGATACTTAAGTAGACCATTAAGGTTGCTTGTTTTACAAGCAATGGGACAACCTATCAAATGTTGGAGAACACGCTAAAAAACAGATGACTTTGGTTCCAAATGGTTTTGGACACCCTCAAGCTCCAGTCATTACATTCTGAACTGGATCTCTTCGGTTATGATGCGCCTTGATGTAAAGTAGCTCAGTAGGGTGTGCAGTCCTCCAATTGTGTAGAAAACAGAACAATAGAACTCCTTAATTATGCTTGACGGCGGTTGACCTACATCAGGAACGGCCCTGGACGGTAAACACGTTTGCCTTTTTTTTTTCTTTTTTTGAAGTTTTGAGAAATTTCCGCAGCCTCATGGACCACTGCAATGCGTAGACGCTACTTGATGGACCCCAAAAGTAATGAAGCTTAAGTGCCATTAAAATGGATGAGCACATGGAATGGTATCAGACAAACACTTGACTTCCTCTCAGTCCAAGTAAATCATGGTGTACAGAATTTAATTTATTATTGTCTGTTTTGTCATATTTTTGTGTATATGTACTGAATTTAAAACGCACAAAACATTAGTGAACCTTCTTTCATGGTGATTTTTCTTATGTTTTAGACCTTTTAACACTGACCTGGAGCCAGTTTCCTTTCTTAAACGTGCAAGTCCTCATTCAACACAAGAGAAAACTAGTCTCTGACCAGTGTTCAAGGCCTGTAGTAGAAGCTCACCCTGTGTGTTAGAAATGCATGGCCAGGTCAAACACAATGGATGGATGTACTTGAATGAAACTTCTTCTGAACTGGAACATATTTAGTGCTTGAAACATTAACTTTGTAAATGCTGAAATAATCACAATATAATGTGCAATGTTCAGCATTGCTAAACGTTTCTTTTGGCACGTCTGTTTTATTTTGACCAAGGTGTAGTCGTGCCACTGGCATTTGTAGGCCACTTTGTACAATATCCAGTGTTTACTGGGTGAGGCTTTTTAAATAAAACGAAATTGGACACTTTTAAAGCAGACAGTTACTGGCCTTTTTTTTTTTTGTAATGTATTTCTTTTTTGTTATAGGGTATTTTTCCACAGCATTGTTTGCATGTGTTTTGCTAATGTGTATTTATCAGTGTTGGTACATCTTCAATACAGATTTTCTAAAGTGCTTGGATGTAGACTTTAATTTAACCCTCTTACTGATATATAACGACAGAATCTGTGAATCTGTTTATAAGTTGTAATCACAAAAGAATTTTTAAACCAAGATAAAAAAAAAAAATACTCCATAATATGGAAGCTGTATTAGGGGAGTAAATGAAACTACAATAAAAAAAATTGTAACTTGTTTCTGTGGTTGTGCTCCATCTCACCACTAGGTGGCAAACTAAGCATATTTTCACAAATCTGCAAAAACGTTAAGCTTTGTTTAATTTTGCGATATATTTCAGAGAAAATGCGAGACTTATAACTCTTTTTATGTGGCTTCTAACATCTGTTTTAACAGCAAATAACGCTGGCACGCTAAAGTTGGTCACTGACGATGGTGGCAAATATACATTTAGTACGGTCTTTACCATACTCTAAAAGTAAGACATGTTTGGTGTCTGAGGTTTGCTTCTTTAGTTTGCACTGAAGCTACAGGGCTAATGTAACAGGTAATAGTATCTTCTTAGCACCAGTTTAGCACCGTGCAGACTGTAGGTTAAATGATTGATGCTCAAACTGCATCAAATGCCAGTACACTTGTCTGTGTGGTTTCTGACACTATATGAAATAGTTCTCTATAGAGAAATGTATGTAGCTTAGCTAAAAACAGTAGTACCGGGCATCTTTGCTCTGCACTTCTGTCCAGTTAAGATCAGTGGTCAGTTAAGCGCCAAATGGACTGAACAGGCAGGAACCAGTTTCAGTTCAGCATCACTCAGTTAAGTTTATTAAGCCTGTGGACCAATAGAAATTCTGACCTGGAGCTCCTGTGATCTTTTAATACAAACAATGATTTTAGGACCTCAATTCTAGAGCCAGTCTGGTTGTAGAATGCCTTAATGTCAGCATTCTGTCAGCAGTAGATTACACAATTAAAATACTGCCCCTGCACCATCATAGTCCTCAACATGCATAACAAAAAGCCACACCATGTGGACAAAAGTATTGGGACACTCCTGTTTTTCAGGGTTTGGAGCAGACCCCTTACTTCCAGTGAAGTGCAGTCTTAATGCTTCAACATACCAAGACATTTTTGACAACGCCATGCTTCCAACTTTGTGGACACAGTTTGGGGAGGAACCTTTTCTATTCCAACATGTTTGTGCCCTCGTGCAAGCTCCATAAAGACACCTTTGGGATGTACAGGAATGGAGACTGTGAGCCAGGCCTTCACATCCAACATCAGTGCCCGACCACATAAATGCTGTTCAGAATGGATGGACACAAATTCCAACAGAAACTCCAAAATCTAGTGGAAAGCCTTCCAAGAAGAGTGGAAGCTGTTATAGCTGCAAAATGGGACCAACTCCAGATTAAAGTCAATGTATTTGAATGCAATGTCATTAAGATTCTTGTTGGTGTAATGGCTACTTTTGTCCATATAGTGTTTTTTGGGGTTCAGACATGTGTGCACTCTTCTGTATCTGACAAGTTGTTCTCCTGTTGGGTAGAAAAGCCACATTTTCAGAATTTACACAGGGACTGGGGAGCCATTTCAGATTAAGCCTCTGTCTGATGTAAGAGGCTTAGTAAATCCTACGGGCCTCTTGAGATTTTAACTCAGGGATTGGGCCTCGGCAGAAGACGCACTTAAGCTTCAGAAAGCATAAAAGGTCAAGAGAATGACACAGCAGATTCTTCTGAGCACAGTAATGGCAAGAGACTCATGTAGAACATCACAAACATGAAAGATTATTTGAAATGTGTTTCACTAGGATTGTTTGGATCAATACTGAATCACTCAGACTTCTGATATCGACATATCAATAGTCTTTCATTTTTGTGAAAGAACATAATATAGCAATGTAAAAATAAGAGATGTAGTGAAGTCTAGGATAGGAACATACATGCAGCCTTATGAAAGTGTATAGTAACACCTATTTAAATGATTACAGTAAAAGCTCAGTGAACAGGCCCAAACAGATTTAGATTGTACAGTTTATTTTAAGGGCCATTTTAATGATTTTTCAAGATTTCTATGTAATCTAATGGCTGAGTCATTCAAATGGGTTTGATGGCACATGGTTAATTGTAGAGAAACCTACCAACTTGGATGTCTTTACAATGATGGTGATAGGAACCAGTGGTTGCGAATCTTCACCTGTCTATTGAGTTTGTCTATGTAATGTTGATAATAGTAAAATAGTGGTAAATCTACAAAAATCCTTTGCATATTAATTTGCTTTGCAATGACCTACACTGCCATGAATGAACAAAAATACGATTTAGGCCACAAAAATCTCAAACCCGTTTTAAAGTGACGTTTACAGCATCAGGATGTATTTATAACTACTTTATGTAATAACGGCGATTTTCTGTTAGATGTTCTGTGCACTTTTCTCTACACATCTGTTTCCTATCACCCACTGGACACAATTCTGACTCTAAGTTTCTCTAGAATGGAGCATTTCACTTAAAACCACTTTGACTTGCATCTTAACTATAAACATTATTTTTTTTTAAAAGGTAGAATTTTCTTTTAAACTCTGTGAAAATACTTTGAAATACACAAGAGGGGTGTCTGCATTTACCACTGATCACTGTGGAAATCACAAAGAACTCCATTTACTGTATATTCGCACAATAAGCTTTTTAAGCACTAGTGTCAGTATTGCAGGAATGACTCCACATAGGACTGAAGAGAAGCAGCCCCAAGAAAGCTACACTATGTGGACAAAAGTATTGGGACGTCTGACCATTAAACTAAGAGGGACTGTAATGACATTGCATTCATATACATAGACTTAAACATGGAGTTGGTCCCACCTTTCCAGCTTTAACAGCTTCCACTCTTCTTGGAAGACTTTCCACAAGGTTTTGGAGTTTCTGTGGGAATTTGTGCCCATTCTTTCTGTAGAGCATTTATGGGGTCAGGCACTGATGTTGGACGAGAAGGTCTGACTCACAATCTCCGTTCCAGTTCATCCCAAAAGTGTTGGATGTGGTTGAAATCGGGCTCTGTACGGGCCAGTCAAGTTCTGGAACAGAAAAGGTTCTTCCCCAAACTGTGTCCTCAAAGTTGGAGGCATGGCGTTGTCCAAAATGTCTTGGTCCGCTGTAGCATTAAGATTACTCATCACTGGAAGTAAGGGACCCAGCCCAAACCATGAAAAACAGGATTGTCCCAATACTTTTGTCAATTCAGTGTATCTGCTCACAGCTAGCCCATGTGCTGAGATAAGACCTGAAGCAAATACAAACGCACACAGACAGACAGACAGAAAACATGAGTCATCTGTCGCTCTCTGCCTTGGAAGGGCTGAACACCGACACACACACACACACACACACGCGCGTTCAGTCTATTTCCCTGTCTGTAATGCCTTGTAGTTGGTTTGGAGGCCCTTTTTAAAAGCCCTGAATACATGTTTTATTTCTCTGCCCGGCCCTTTCTTCCTTTCTGGCTTGCAGTATTTGTCTTCAAACAAAACTTAAGAGTCTGGCTCCATTCAGACTCAGTTCAGTGGCTGCAGCTGCAGATATGACCAACAAAAAGACTCCTTTCATCAGATAGCTCTTCTTCAAGCACATTCAAACAGATAAGACATTGGGGAGGTTTTGTCTTGCATTTTTCATTTTTCTTCCGTGGGCTGTGATGAAATGAGTCAGGCCTGAATACAGCTAATGCCGTTTCGTGTTTGCTTACCATTAAACATTAACACTTTAACGAACCGCGACTAGGGAACAAAACGGTTCATTTGAATCGGTTCTTTTTCCAAACAAACTCCTCGTAACAATTCGCAGGTGCCTCTGAACTAAACTGGGGTTTTATTTACTTATTTAAAATGTCTTTTTTTTTTATTATTGTGTGGCTATTCTATTCATCCGGCCTTTTCCCTGATTAAAATACATAGACGCATTTACTAAAATAAACAGAACTATATAAAACAGAATAAATAGATGTATTCACTATTTCTAAATATTAACTATTGCATACAAATATATATATATATATATATATATATATAATACAACGACAAGACAAACAGAACACCTCAATACTACAGGACAGATTTACACAAGAGCAACAAAACAACCGGACAAGACAACAGAACTGGACAGACATAGCTACAGTACAAGTCTGCATGAATACAGTCTAATGACAAATACTGTATTTCTAGCAAGTTAGACAGATAGATGGATAGATGGATAGATGGATAGATAGATATATAGATCGATCGATCGATCGATCCGAATCTACCCTTCCCGTCACAGCAGGACTCAATCAATGAACAGAAATGGAGAGAGAGGTTCACTTTGATGAAGGTTACTGACCATACGAATAAAATCGATGTGACCGAACCTCCACCCCCGGGCAAAAAGAAAACGAATCGAATAGTCGGACGTTCCTCTCCGTCACTATTAAACATCGGCCAGCAGAGTGGGGGCTGGAGATCAGCCAGTGTTTTGGGGGGGTCGGTGGGTGGGATAAAGGGGAGGAGCAGACGGGGACAGGGAGGGGCGGTAATTTATAAAACGTGACATCACTGGTCTTGGAGAGAGCTCTGTCTGAGGCTTCAGATTGGAGCCGGTTATCACAGGGAGAGACGGGAATGTCCATGCTTTAATTCCCCCCTGTGTTTATTTATGCTCCCTCGCTGCCGCGATCCTTCCCGCGCTCAACAGTCGCTTGTGTCGCGCGCGGCGCCCCAGCGTTCTCAAGTTTCGCGGGTTTTTTTTATTATTTCGCTTCAGGAGGAGAGCCAGGAGACAAAAACCCTGCGTCTGTGCCCAGTTTGAAGCTTGAGAGGCTTGTCAGGTCGGAAAGACAGGTCTTCGACGGACGGTAGGAAACTTATCTGCTTTCTGGACATTATTCCACATAAATATGGACTGAAATATCTCCCTAGGGTGAATAGGCGTTGCTGGTGCGAACAAAAACATTCAGAAATTGTTTATTTGTCTGGATGGGATGGGAGGGCTCCTCAGAGCTGCTGGTTGAATTCTCAACACCGCACTCCATACATTGCACCTCTGAGACGTTTAAAAAAAAAAAGATCAACAGCTAGAGCTAAAGCCTCTTTTCTTCTGGACAAATGTATTTTTTTTTATTCCAGTGCAAAAACTGGTTTACTGTGTCTCCTCGCGGTTGAAGAGAATGGACCCAGCCATTGTCTGGCAGCCATGCATCCAGATCAGCCAGGTTCTCAAATACGGACCAATCTTGAAAGAAGTCTTTAATAATTGCGGGTTTATTGGGTCTGTTACCAAAGCTGTGGTGCTTTGTTGTGGTGCTGTTGTCCTGTTGAATGATGCACGTTGCGTCCAATCCAATTAATTAAAAGCAACACATTGTAATCGATATTTACAGTGATGGACGAAAAGCCCCGTATCAGTACCCGTAAAGCTTGTTAGACGTTAGTGGAAGGAAGCTCTCACAGTCAGTTAGGGGCTTGACAAACTGTCTGTCATGCTGTGTACCGGAGACATTTACCAAACGTGCTCAGAAAATCAATAGCGAGTAATGGGCCGCCATAGATTCCAATAGTATGCAGGAGGTGTGCCATGCTAGGCCCCTATCCATTAAAACTGGATAACTAAAGTCAGGACTGGCCCGTTGTCCTCTCTAGTTGGGCCTTTAGCTGTCCAGCTGTACTACAAAAATCACTATGTACGCTATATGGACAAAAGTATTGGGACACACCTGTTTTTCTGGGGCTTTTCCGGTTAAGGGCTTAATCTTGATGCTTCGTGGAACCTTTTATATTCCAGCATGACTGTGTCTCAGTGGACAAAGCAAAGTCCATACAGACATGGCTGGATGAGTTCAGTGTGGAAGAACCTGGCTGGCCCACACAGAGTCCTGACCTCAACCCCATCCAACACCTTTGGGATGAACTGCAATAGAGAGTGTGAGCCTGGCCTTCAGTCTGACCTCCTAAAGTCCTAAAGAATGAGTGGGCACAATTTTTTTTTCCACAGAAACACTCCCAAATCCTGTGAAAAGCCTTGCTAGAAGAGTGGAAGCTGTTCTTGCTGCAAAGGGGGAACCCACTCCATATTAGATTCTATGTATTTAAATGCAAAGTCCCTGTTGGTGGAACGTCCCAGTACTTTTGTCCATGTAGTGTATCCATAAGATTTGTGAAAATGTCCCCCAGCAAACACAGTTTCAGTCCAGCTGTAGTCAAATGTTAACTCAGGGACTCTTGGTGCCTGAAGATGAACATTTATTAGCTCGCAGGCCAGATCCAGATCACACAGGGTGTTTACACAACACAGGTTTAAGTTCATGACTGGCGTTTTACTCTGGACTGGAAATGGCCCTGATGTTTGCACAAAGAAGGGGAGGGGGGGGCGGCGAGGCCACACACCAAAACGGGTGTAGCTATACACATATTTAGGTTCAGATTTTTGACTCGGAGAACAAGATGTTTGATTTTCAGTGTGTGAACATGTCTTGATCCAGTGGAACTCATGGTTAACATGATCATACTACAAATGTTTCCGTTAAAGACAGGCAGTTGGAAGGGATTGGTTCCTCCCCCCCCCCCCCCCAATACATTTTTTTGAACATTTTAATTCTTTATTGTGTATTGTATTTCAGTCACACTTTGAAGATACAGGCATTACAAGAAGTCAGTCATTTACCAAACCATTTGCTGCCCAGCAGCAGCTGGCATGCTGCTGATCCTATTTACATTTCCTGGGCTAGTTTGCAAGATATCATATTAACAAACGATGGATTTAAACGTGACAGCAGCTGCAGCCCACTTGTGAACGTGCTGCGGTTTATCACAATTGTCATTTATGACCTGACGTGCCCTGTTTGTCTTGCGGTGTCAACGCCTTCGTGATTTTTTTTTCTGTTTTGTTTTGTTTTGTTTGTTTTTTTTAACCAGGGAGTATTTTGTTAAACACCAATTTTAGCCTCAAGTTCAGATTATCCAATCGTAGAAGGAACATGTTGGCGGTCAATACAATTGGCTACCTTTATTTTAAAAAAAAATGTTTTTCTTGGATTAGCTGTGGTTAGTTGTTAGATTTTTTTGATGATGCATGTTTTAAGTTCTCTTACTGGTCTCTCTCTACAGTCAGTGTTAGATAGGATATGCATATTTATTTTTAGAGGCTTTTTATGTACTATTTGCCATTTGAAACCTATGATTACTCTTGAGACTATTACTAAACATGATTAGTGTGATATTATAAGTGCTGAGTTACATCAAAGGCTGAAGTCCTTTCATATAGATCTTTGATGGTGGTGCCTTCTTGTCTTCATTGTTATTTATGGAACCTGTTGTTGGTCTTTTGACTGTTTTGGCACGTGGTTGATCTTGGGACACTCACGGTGGGTCACAAGAACAGTTGCTTCAGGTTGTTTCAGACATTCTGTTAAAGAGCCTTTTCCCCCCCTGCTTTGTTATCATGCAGCCTGCGAGTTAACAGTGCTGCTTCTGGAAGTAATTGCTCTTCACTGTAGCTGTCCCTGAGGTTTAAATGAGAGGCTGTGGTTCTGCATTAGCTCAAATGGGCCCAGCCCAGGAAGCTGTAATGGTTGCTTTTGGTGGTGGCCGTCAACATTGCAGGCAGTGAGCTAATGATTTCATCATGCTTTGAGTCAACCGTTTCGCCAGACTCTGGCTCATCTGTGGTTCTGTGTGTGTGTGGGGATCGGTTAGATTGAACAAATGGCAGTTTCCTTCAATGTGATTGGGTGTTTAGGCTCCCTGGCCCTTGGAAGAACCGGCGCCCCGTTCGACTACAGGCTCCCACCATCAGTGTCTGTTCTGTTTGTTTGGAGGCAGCAGTTAGATTCCTGGTTGCTGTAGCCTTCAGACCGGAAATGACCTGAAAAAATTCAGTTAACTCTCATTCTGTTCATTTTGTGCAAATCATGCCGTTAAATTGGAAAGATTTTGTTTTTGCTGAACCATAGCAGTTTTAAAAAAAATGCTTAGTGTAATGCCTTTTTAATTGACGAAGGTTTTTGTTGGAAAAATCTTCAACAAACTCTTTTTTGAAGCCTTTAAACATTTTTCATTAAACCCTTCTAATGAGAATTCAAAGTCTACCTGGTACATTTTTCTTTGCCAGGGGGCGTTTTCAGAGCTTCAGCACTCTTTCCCAGTTAAAGAGAAACACTGCTGCTGTACTGTGTAGTGTTCTGTGTGGAGTGATACCATTTAGAATCTGTTCATTTAGATACAGCGAATACTTTATTGCATTACTGTGTGAATTTTGTGCCTTGTTTGTTTGGGGGGTTTTTTTGTTTTTTTTCTCCATTTTTAGCATTCAGAGGCTCCTTAATTTTGCACATAATGCTTTAAGTGGAATCAAGTTCCTTCTCTGTGGATCAGAATGGGTTGGCAAAGCTTTCACATTTGCCTTCTGTGTAAGAAAGAAACTTGACTGAAGTTTTAGCTTTTGACATTTTTTTGGATCATTTATGTTTTGGATTATTTTCTTTAATGCCTAGATCTTGGAAACCTTCTCTGTAGCCTGGTCCATTTTAACCGCAGCCACTTTGCAGCAGGAGCAGAAGTTTCAAAAGTGAGGTGGAAACGTCCCAGAGCAGTAATGGAAGTTTTGCATACGACCAAACTGCTCTTTTGCCATCTGAGGCAGGTGATGTCATCTTGTACTTGTCAACAGAGGCTTGGCAGCTGCGAGGCTCATATGCTGGTACACAAACACACATTCCCAGTGTTTGGCATGTAAGCAGACTCCTCTTCTCTGTTTTAATCCATTTGGGCACAGTCCCTATCCATTACTAAGCCCTGCTGTGCGCTGTATGCAGATCACACTGTGCCAAGTGACTCAACCAATCACGCCATCATTCTTTCTCTCTGTCTGTGTCTGTCTCGCTCTCTATGTCTCACGCTCTCTCTGTCTGTGCGTGTCTCTCTTTGTGTGTTTTTCTGTCTGTGTGTTTTTCTGTCTGTGTGTTTTTCTGTCTGTGTGTTTTTCTGTCTGTGTGTTTTTCTGTCTGTGTGTTTTTCT
>JBBIGA010000083.1:21914731-21927893 GCA_037576975.1 Alestes dentex | reverse complement strand
CTTGGTGAATGGGTTAAATGCAGAGAAATCATTTCACTGTGTGTGACTATGCATGTGACAAATAAAGAAATCTTGATATATATATATATATATATATAACAACCAATATCCTGTGCTACTATTTTTTTGTCTTATTCAAATGTAAAGCACAGTTTTGGACAGTCAGTGTTTACAAGAAGAGGCTGCTAAGAAGAGGCTGTGTCATCACCTTCATGAGCCATGTGTGTTAAAACACCGTGTTCTGTAGTGTGACAGTGTGAAACAAGGCGAGGTAAAGTTGAACCAAACTGGGTGTTTTATGTCCTGGAGAGATGGATGCTTTTACATTGCATAACATGGGGCTTAAATGCATCTTAAACCACCTCCTGAAGCTGGATTTGCATGTTTTGAAAGTGTGTTTTTCATGTGACTTGGCCTTAAAATGCATGAAGTGACCGGATGTAAGTGGGACTGCAGTGCCTACAAAATGCAGGACCAAAATTAAATTAAGGTCCGGATGTAAGGACCTCTACTGTTGTCTGTAGATATAATAAATCTCTCTTTTAAAAGTCCACAGTTTATAATATTGGCTGTTTGGTGATGATGAAATGTAGATTCCTGCACCACCCAAAGACAGTCCAATTGGTTGAGCATATACTAGTTTCTCAGTGAGAAAATAAATAAATAAAAACAAGAATTAAAAAGGGCTCTGTTAAGGTACCAGTGTTTCATGGTGACAGAGTACAGAAACACACAGTAGAGGCCAAATGACCATAGAGGAGATGGCTGTACACCAAAATTCTTCACATTCTTAAATGATGTTGCTCTAGTGTTTATACAGTTACGCTGTTTCTATTTTCTAAAAACTATTCCTAAGATACAGTTGTGAATCGGTCAAGTGAGCCGTATCTGTTTAATAAATGTCAGGGCTGATCTCGGTCCAGTGTGTCGGATCCATTTCAATGTTCGTCAGATGCATTTATCACTCAGATTCTCATCATTGGAATGTATTGCTGATGTTGATCATGATAATATTGTCATGTTGCCAAGGCCTACTGTTGAGACACATGTTCTGCCATATATCAGGCTTTTTATCGCAGTAAATTTCTCGTCCCTCCTTTAGGCCTGGGGACCGAGAGTGGCGATAAACTTTGTCGTGGCGAATTGAGGGCAAGAGAGCTGAGCCTGGAGCTCCACACCCAGTGCTTACAGCCACAGTGCTCTGGGTCCTAGTGCTACTGTCAGGCTGCTGTAGAGAATTAGTGATGGCAGAGCCATTATTTTGTGCTTTTCTTTTGCAAAAAAAAAAAACAAAAAGCATTTCTCATTGAAAAATTATGCGTTTGTGTTGCATCCAGTGTTACATTTTTGCCATGTTTTTGTCTTTAACACTGAAAAAGTCAGAATTGCAGATCGGAAGCACTCAAAACAGAATGGACATCAAATGTAAATGTAGTTCACTGAATACTATTTTTGTGGTCAAATGGTTTTTTCAAAACACTTTTTTGTGCATCTAATCAGAATCAAATCAAAATTGAATGGATCCCGAAGGAAACTGCTTGTGCAGCAACAGCAAACAAGACAAAGGGTGATATAAAATATCAAATGAAGTCAAAATAAAACTCTCCAGAAAGTACTCTGGAAAAAAATGCTCTCTACTAAATACACATACACTGTGCTGCAAAGATATTAAATGCTGTGGCCAGTAAGAGGTGGATATAAATACTATAGTTAAATAAATAAAATCACTGCTGAGATAACGTGATTGTATTAAATTATCGGTACAGGTCACAGTTATGAGAAGCAAAGGTTCATGGCAGGTCTTTGACTTGGGGGAAAAATGCTTTTTGTCATAGTGGTCCGGTTACTGGTAGTGTAACAGTGTTTTAATTCTTGCTTTCTGGTTGTTTACTGTGTTCATTTAACACTCATGCAAACCTTTATAGGCAATTGATCGAACATTGTGTCTCCATTCATGTCTCATTCATGAGACTTGTGGTCCTAATATGAGAGCGCAGGTCCGTCGTTTGTGTGTTTTGTTTAAGTGAAGCTGCATTCAAGGAATCTGAACTGGAAACAGTTGCAGGAAGCGACTTCTGGACTTGTATTCACATCCTGTAATATGAGCGAAGGATGTCAGGCTCTCTGTAAATGTCTCTTGTGCTCTCTCGCTCTCTTTTTCTCTCTCTCTCTCTCTCTCTCTCTCTCTCTCTCTCTCTCTCTCTCTCTCTCTCTCGCTTTCTCGCTCTCTCTGCACACACACAAATCATCTGAGCAGGAGTGGTAATGAAAGCACAGTGTGTGCCAGTGTAAACCCTGATGTTAAGTCCATATAAGGTATGCATAAAGGTATAGTTGCAGAATCTGTAAAAAAAAAAAAAAAAAAAAAAAAGAATGATACTTAAATCTCATTTTCATACAAAAAGGAGGGTTTTTTTTTTCCCAAATTGCATCATAGAACACTTTCAGTAATTGTCCTTTTCTCATGATATACATTGTTGGGGTAGGCTTTACACATGTTAATAAGGATTAATGCCACATTTATTAGACATGGTAATGTTTTTACCTGACATGTCTAATCCAAAATAGTTGCGAAATTTTGGAAATATATGACAGCAATGAAAAAAGGACAAAAGTGAAAGGACAAAAAATCACATGAATGTAATGCGCCGTTATTTATATGGAGTCAACGAACGAGCCTAAATCAGATAAATCTAATGCATTATTTTTGTCCGTCTCAAACTGAATCACCACCAAAACACCAAACCGCCGGTGTCGGCCAGTCAAGCCAAACTCGGCAGGAAACAGGAAGTGACCGTGCTGAGGCTCAGCCGGATATCCTGCCCAGGGAGGGCGACCCCAGCCATGGCTTTCCCTTCCTTTCGCTCTCTCTTTATCTCTCTTTCTCTCTCTGTCTCTGTTTCTTTCTCTGCCTCTCTCTGTCTACATGTCTGTCTCAGTTCTGGCTAATGGTGGGAGAGTAGGGCTGGAGTGAACAGCATGTGCTGGTCGGGGGAATGGGATCACTGGGATCACTGGGATCGCTGGGATTACCTGGACATACAGGTGGAGTGCCGTCGTTCGCAGCGTTTTCTTTTGTCATTGTTTGTGGCTTTCAGCTGTTTTGGACTTCAAATGTGAGTCGGAACATCACGACGTGCTTTAGTTGGTCTTTGGAGAGTCATTATGGTGTGAATATGTACTGTTTTTTTTGAGCTGCTTCTTCATAATCCTGAATTCCTTGCATTGAGTGTGACTTTACCGGTGTTTTTATGTAATAATCAGTATTCAGAAGTCTGAAAGTCTGGCTGATGTATCGCGTCGCTGTGGAATGTGGACGGTCACGGCAGCGTCAAAAAGCAGCTTCCTGGCTTATCAGAAAACGAGTAATCAGATTTGTTTTTTTGTTTTTTTTGTTGTTGTTGATGGGGTCGGAGCTTCTCTGGTTCCTGGAAAAGACTCGCTTAGTTTTGAGTCAATCCATTGGCTGAGGGCTCAGAGGCTTTAAAGCTGATTATGCATTTGCTTTTACATATCTTTGGTGTATCTGGCCAGCTTTTCGTACTGCTATGCTTCAGCCGTTGGTTTCTCTTTTCGTGCTCAGTAGGTTTGTTCCCGTCAGTGGTGTTTTCGTCTTGAGGCATGACCTCAGACACGACCACTTCTGTATTGCAGTCCAGCGTCCTCCTCAAGTGCTTCTTTTGTGAGAGAAGTCGCTTTGCACCAGCTGCGTCGTCATGATCTTTTTGAAGCTGTCTTGTGTACAACAACAAACCACTCTGGAATGGGTCACATGGATCTGTACTTTTATATGATGTCTTCACTGCTTTCAAAGCTAGAAGAGTTGACGTTCTGTGTTTTCAAGCTTTAGTAATGAGTCATTTTAAAGATTTCGAGGGGGGAATTAAGTCGTTATCGGAAACATTCATACCATAAATTAAATTGTGAATCTTAATAAAAAAAAAGATTAGGAAGTAAAATGGTACGGACTTCATCAACAAAAGAAGATGAACACGTTACAACCGCATGTAAGGAGTTTTGCCAGGTTAAACGCATGTGGTGTGTAATTAGATTCTGTTGTGGAGTCTACTTTAGGGATAGGTGTTGGTGGGGTAATCAAAGAATTAAAGAATGATTGAAAAAAAATATTAAAAAGTGAAGATCGAATTGTATTTTGCTTAATGTGCCCATCCCTAGCAAACACGGTGCTCGGTTTGAGGGAAGATGCATGGAATTGCTATCTCGGAGAAACACTGCATTTGAAAACCCTCCATTCCTTTTTTGTTTTTGATGAATATTATTACCCAAGCTGTGTTCTATCTATATTTGATTCCTGAATGCAACTAGATCCACCACCTCCCCACTCTTTTTTTTTTTTCGTCCACTATGTAAATGTGAATGTACATAATGCATTTGGACATCTGACCCTCATACCAATATGGGTTTTTGCATCCCATTCTCAAAGTGAAGACATTCTGTGACATTACTATCATCCCACACTGGAATATCATCCCACACTGGAATTTCTAGCCTAAACCCTGAAAAACAAACCCTTATCATTATACCTCCTCTGCCAAACTTGCATTCCTGTAGGTAGTGTTCTCCTAACATGATGCATCCATTACACAGCCAGATATCTCTCTATTTATCACTCCAGAGCATGTTTCCTCTGCTCCAGTGGCAGCGTCCTTTACACCGCTCCAGCTGACACTTGGCAATGTGTGTAGTGATCATAGGCTTGCGCGCAGCAGCTCGGCCATAAATCCCATTTTGTAAAACTCCCAACACAGTGCTTGTGCTGGTGTTACATCCAGAGGAACTCTGTAGTGAGTGATGCAATAGGAAACAGGTTATTTTTTACATTCTATGCCCTTCAGCGCTCATTTGCTTGCTCTGTAGGTTTGCATGGCCTACCACTTCATGGCTGAGCTGCTGTTGTTGTAGACGCTTCCATTTAACAACAGTAGCTCTTACAGTTAACCGGGGCAGCAGGACAGAAATATCATATCACAAACTGGATTATGACAACGGTGAAATCCTGGGTCAGTACTGAGCTCTTCAGTGCGATCCATTCTACTGCCATTGTTTATTTATGGAGATTGCATGAGTGTGCTTGTTTGTGCACCTACTAGCAATTTGTGTCTCTCCATTATAAACGTTTGGCCATAGAGTGTCCTGCAGCCTCCTGTGGAATTTGTCCAAGGTTTTACTGGCCTATGTTATCGTGGTTTGTCGAGGGCTTGACCAGACTCCTCTCTCTCTCTCTCCTCCTCAGAGTGACCCCGGTGGGTTGTCCGTCCTGGAACAGCTGGGTCTGGACCACAACTCTGACTTTTCGGACTCGACTGTACAGCATCGGCTGGACGAGCAGCGCGAGCGAATTCGCCGCGAGATCCGCAAAGAGCTGAAGATCAAGGAGGGTGCAGAGAATCTGCGGCGCGCCACTACAGACAAGCGCAATGCTCACCAGGTTGACAACCAGCTGCGCAGCTCCAACCGACGCCTCGACTCGCTCCATGCCCAACTGCAGGAACTCGACGCCCATATCATGGTCAAGGGAACAGACGACGCTCGAGGTGAGCCTCATTAAGCACGATGGTGCTGTGGTCTTGTATAGTCTGAAGTAGTGGGTGTATTGTGACCGGCTATTAGTATTAGCAGGACCATCCTAACTAGTGGTCGGGCCTTGCAAAAAGCATTTCACTGTATTTCGTACCATGTATGATGGTGTATGTGACAAATAAAATCTGAATCTGCAACAAAAACGCTTGCTATGTAAATTGCTAAACTGCCAGGGATATTTCGTTCATTATGTAATGTATATAATGTATATACCTAGGAAACTATCATTTGAACATCAAACCTTTTTCATAGTTAGTTCTTTTGTAACTTTTAGGGAAACTTGTTTTGTTTTCAGTTCTTCAAACTGAAGCTTAAGAGTTTTTTTCTGTTGTTGTGTAGGATTGGTTCCAGTGTTAAGCTGTATACAGTATCCTAGTGGTCTAGTGTAGACAGACGGCAAATACATTACAATGTAAAGAAAGTTTGTTTAAAGCCATTTATGTTGGCACTAATTTGGTTTTTGCTTGTACAAACGCTGTATATTGCTAGAATAAATGTAAACAAGCAGAAATACAGTAAAAAACGAAAATGTCTTTTGCTCAAAAAAGTATTTGATATTTTTGAGCGATGTAGAATTACAAAGATTTGATCCCAGATTGGAGCATCACAATATATGAAATGTCACAATAAGGCCTCGTCCACACAGGCATCAGAGTCAGGCGTTCTTCAGGCGTTCGTGGCGTCAGGTGAGCGCGGACTGAGCGCCGACTGTTTTTCTGCTCATTGGAGCGAATCACAGCGTCCACACAGGCGTTCAGCCCCGGCGCACGGTCGGTTGCGTGTTCGGGTGGCATCAAAAAACGTCGCATGCAACGTTTTCTTGACGTCAGTTTCTGCCGAAAGCCCAACGAGCACAAAGAAAACACCAGTATTGCGTTTATATGGCGTTCAGTTGACGTTCTGGAGGACCCGATACGTCCCATCTTTCCAGTGTTCTACATTGTAAGGATCCATGTTTACAACTTAGAACTACAAATCAAGATGTCCCACATGTAAACAATCTGGACTGAAGAATTACTGCCCCCACAGGTGAATACACGAAACTACACATTTAGCTGCAGGCTAGCGTCAGACGAACGCTAGTGTAACGCCTCACTGAAGTCAGTCAAGCGCTGCTGCAAAACGCAACAAAAACGCCTATGGCGTTCAGAGCGTGTTCATTTATCCAAGATTCAGACGTCCTTGTGAACGAGGCCTAATTTATTTTTGAATGGTTACACTAGAACTATCACTAATGATTGTAATGCAGCAGTCAGTTGTCCAATGTTTATTATTTCCTGACAATATCCACAATACGCTCAGAAAAGGATATTGAAGGCACATTGTGATCAAATTTTCCACTCTTAGAAAAACTAACTGCCCAGCTCTAGGTCCAGATTTCTCCAGGACGTCTTCTGAAACTTGGTTTGGTGAGGTTGTTTAATCTTGTGTCAGCGTAAGTGGCTGTGTTCAGTCAGAATAGCTTAATGTGCCTGTGGGTTTTGAGTCATGTATTACTTAAGCCGGTGGGTGTTTGCTGTGGTGAAACACTCAAAATCTAGAAGCCGTGAATGCAGGCATAAGGTCCAGTTGGGAGGATCGTGTGTTTCAGGCCGTCATGTGTTGGTGTTGATTTGCTCACAGCTGAGTACGCTTCTGGTAGACATGAATATTTAAATGGGAGAAGATCACTTATGTTTGTGGGGTCAGATTTCAATAATGAATGCCTGGAATATTACTCTACGCTGTGTTTCCATGTCCCTAAACTGTAGTAAGTGTTGTATGACTCAATAAATCAAGAGTTGCATGAGTCAGTAAATTAAAAAGGAACGGATTGGTAATGCACCGTTTATTCAGTGCACTGGCTGAGTCAGGGATGTTTATGTCGTGTTTCGGTGAAATGAAAACGCAGCAGTCCCTGAGGCACCTCCTGCTGTGTTGTGAGTTGCAGTCTCAAGTAGTTCAGTTTGATTTTGAGGCAGTGGATAGGAGAGTGAGATGAAAGGAAACGGCTGGTCTTTTGGGATTGGCATTCAGTCTGTGTACACACAGTACTGTGCAAAAGTCTTAGACATCTGAGAAAATGTGTTTAGCTAAGCAGTATATGTTTTAAAATATATTAGAACGTGTACAGGTAGTATTTCTACAGTAAATAGTGACTGTATGTATGTCTATGAGTTTGCTTAATCATTCCCAGTCCTCTCCTCATGGAAGCCCAGTATTACATTACAGTTACATTACATTATCAAATACCTGGTTCAGCTCGATCAATACGTCATTAAAGGAAATCAGGAGCTGCTGATGGAGTTTCACAAATGCATACAAAGGCTGGAGCTGTCTGGAACCAATCTGGAACCAAACTTACGTTCTTCTAGCCAGCTCATAAAACAAACAAGCAAAATTGATCTTTATTATTTAATGCTGTCTTATTTGTTTGCATTTGTTCTGAAGTTAAGTGAGTATTTGCTGGTTTACTGGTGGAAAGTCCCCTGCTGCTCGGATGAACTTTAAATAGTTTGTACGTGTGTGTGTGTGTGTGTAATAAAATTGACACAGCAGACTAATCTCAATTAAATATGATTAATGCATGATATGAGTGTCATTTTAATTTGAAATGAGACATAGTTTTAATAACTCTCCTCTGTTTTAATAACAGTTGTGAAAGACATAATTACCCATTGTTTAATGATTGAATCTACTGTTACGCCCATATAATTGGAGCAACGGACTGTTTCTGTTTCTTGATTGGACTGTTTCTGTTTCGGGTTTTATAGTTTTCATGCAGAATTTCTGTTACAGTGGTACCTCACAAACTGACTTGTAGTGCGGGTCAGACAATTTTCTGCAAGACCCTTGTCCTCAAGAAGTCCATTGTAGTCCATTTTGTAATCACACACAGGTGAATTTATCAGAGGTTGACTGCTGGTCGTTGTTCAGTTATCGTGGTTTGGTGAATTCTAGTAGGGTTTTGCTTGTACGTTCCACCGGGTGGGTCTTACCTACAAGTAACCTCCAAGTAAAGCGATGAGAAGTGAGGTTACTTTTGACAGAAAGTAAAAGTAACGAGTAAAGTAATTATATTATTCTGAGAGTAATAAATTTTTTTTTTTCGGGGAAACAACACAGTTTTCGGGGAAACTAATTTAATCATTCGTTATAAAACCTTTGCTTTTATCCGAAAATATTTCATCTCAGCACGAAGAGCAGAGTTTGCCCACCTTAAAGGAATAGAAAAACAATATCTGATACTGTATGACGTTCAGATCTGTATAAAAATAGACTCAAGGTTCAAGATTACATTGTCATCAGCAACTGTATACACGTACATGGTGTTATGTGACGATGTTTCTCCAGGGACCATGGTGCATTTAATCACTAACATTCAGTATCAGCAGTAATAGCATACATTACTTAACTATTTGACATGCTATGAGGCAAGTGTAAGGATTTTTTGTAATAAGCGGTTTATCTTAATTAGTGGTGTGTAAACCACTCGTGTTGTGTGGAATGGTGGTGGCCTAGTGGGTAGGATACTTGCCTCTGGACTAACAGGTCATGGGTTCGAATCCTACCTTCAGCATCCCACCACTGGGTTCCAGAGCAAGACCCTTAACCCCAAGTTGCTCCAGAGAGACTGTCTCCTGTAGTTAGAGAATGGAAGTTGCTTTGGATAAAAGCGTCTGCTGAATGTAAATGTAACTTCTATTACTTCTTAGCTACATTAGTCTCATAGCTTTAGTGCAAAACGAAAGAAGCTACTTCAGACACAGACTCCTTGACCCCCTTGAGAGAGAAGTAGTTGTGTAAATTAGATTTTTGACTTAAATACCACTTTAAGCTGGAAAGTCCTGACTTTGACCTTTCCCCTGCAGATGACGTACCTCAGTCTCCAGGAGCGGAGAGCCGACTCTCGGCTCATCAGGAGCGCATCGCAGCTCTGGAGAGGCAACTTAACATCGAGCTCAAAGTCAAGCAGGGAGCGGAAAACATGATTCCGATCTACGCCAATGGCTCTACCAAGGTAACCCTTTTTTTTGTTGTTGGAACTAGCTAATGTTACAGGTTACAAAGGCTTGGACGTTTCTTTTGGGCCACAGTCTAATTCAGCAAAGGTGAATGTCTCTGTCACTTTTCTTTCTAAAGATGAGGATTGCATTTTGGCCCAACATACTTCACTGGATTTTTTTATAAAGTGGACACAAGGTCAACTGGACACTTGAGATTTATCGTTTGTGTGTGTGTGTGTGTGTGTTACAGGATAAGAAGATGTTGCAAACGGCCCAGCAGATGCTTCAGGACAGCAAAACTAAGATTGACATCATCCGAATGCAGATCCGCAAAGCGGTGCAGGCCTACGAGCACAATGAGGACTTGCTGGGTGAGTTTTTGTGTGTGTGTGTGTGTGTGTTTGTGTGTCTGGGCGTGGGTGTGTTTTAATAGTTTTTGACGATTTGTGTGTGGCCCTGTGTAAACATTGTGCTATTGCTATGAAGAAATGGCCCTTTTTACTTGATGACAATAGTGAACAGATTGATGGCTATCTAAATTGCGGCTGTGTGTATGGAGGGCCGGTGACTGATTAACGCGCAGTCGCTCTCACTCAGATGATCTTTACCTTGCAGTTATCTTTACAATAAACTTATATGACTGTTCAACCATGCACACCAATCGTTTGAATAGCTCTAAAAGGCTCTAATAGATGTAAATTCGTTTTCATTTGTTGTTAGAAACATTAACGCTGACTGAGACATTCCTTCAAGATATTTTATGATATGTCAGAATTGTCATCCGTCCGAGCTCGGTACATCGTTTCTGCTTGCACATGTGCTGCCATTCTCTGCTATAGAGTGAAAATCAAGATTTGAGGTTCACTTTGTCATCAGCAACTGTGTACAAGGCGAAACAACATTCCTCCGTGATCGCAGTGCACATAAAACAATGACAACACACAAGAACAGTTCCTGTCTAAAGTGAAGACAGTGGGCATTATACATAAGACACAAGAACATGTAAACAGTGATAACACTCCAGTGTGCCTTTTGTATGTAGAAGTTATGCAAAAGAAGCTTTTACCTGCATGTGTGTTAACATTTGGCGAGCAAGGCTGCACCGAGCAGCAGAGAAATGTACATATAACAGTACGAATGGAGTTGAATTTAAAGAAAAACAGCCATTTCAACTTGTGGATTAAGAGAGACTGACTAATATAATCAAGTATCTAACATATACAATATTTATAATATTGCACATGGAAGGACATTAACTGCGTTCGATGCTAGTGTGCATTCACAGAACATGAAATATTGCAACAGTATTTAGCAGTATATGTGTATTATAAGGCATCGCACCTGTACAGTCATATGGCAGCATGTGAGTAGAAACATGTACAAGTTCAGGACTATTTATTCACTATGTAGTGAGATAGATTAAGGTAAAAGTGCAATTCACAGTTCGGCTGGAATGAACAGAAGTGAATAAAATGAAACTGACAGCTTGCGGTCTCAAACTATTGCACTGTCTGGAGGTGCCACCAGTGTCACCAGTTTTTCTCAGTTTCACGGTAAGACAGCAGCATTGCAGCTTGCAACAATCACTCAGGCGAAATATGCTGAAGAAGGAAACTGAAAACTTGCTGTAGCACTAATCTGATTAGTCTTTTGAAGCCTGTCTTTGCAGTGATCAAAATTATACCCTAATCAACATAATGCTCACAGTTATTCATAAATGGATTATCCTGTGAACTTGTATTAACTTACACACACATTCTTGCTACACTGATTCAAGTCATTCTGGATGGGGTTAAAAGCAGAGGCTGTATTTAACAGCTTTGTGTGTGTGTGGACATATTTCTGCTTCTACATTTTTTAAAAATATTTTTTACTGTTGGTGTTTGTAGTTTTGCATTAATGTAATATAAAATAATTGTTGCAATTAATATTTATTGAATAATATCAGCACTTCCGTCGGTGTCTGCAAATCTATCACCACTCCTGTGATGATGTGCATTTTTTTAATTTTTATTTTTTTGGTTGCGACATTGCCCTTTTTTTTTTGTTATGACATCTTCTGATAATTGATCGAAACCTCAGATAGCTGTGCTACTGGGGAACGCTGTTTCACCATAACTCAGCAATACGGGATGAACACAAAAAAACACCCTCCAGCCCCTGTCATGTAAAATAAATCTTAACCTATAGCATGGTAACACACTATTGCACAAAATAACAAAAGGCAAAACTGAAAATGTAAAAATGTAACACGTGAATGAAAAAGCTCTGAGTCCAGATTTTTCGTTTGTAAAATGTATGCAGACCTCATTACAACTACGGGAATTTGGAATGGAAAAAAAAAAAATGAAAGGTGGTAAAAAAAAAAAAAGAGGAGAAAAGGAGGTAAATGCAGGGCACACAGATCGGAGGGCAGAATGCTTGTGCTTACAAACGGAAGACTGAAAATTTAGTACCTACTATTTATCAGTTTCATGGCTGTTATTGATGACTGTTGGTAAATCAGTAAGTAATCCTGGTTCTAGTTCTAGTTCTCTCTGGAGAACAGACGGTCCTTTTTCACTGTTCATAACTGATAGTCATATCTCTCTGTAAAACACTTTCGCTAAAACATATAAGATAACATACAGTACTGTACAAAGGTCTTAGGCACCTATGCAAATTGTTTTTAGCCATTTTTCTCATTTTTCAGTGTCTTTCTGCTAGTAAAGTTAACCTTAGAATAAATGCAGACAAACAAGAAAGCAGTAAAAAGTATCACGATTTGTTCTGTTTGTAAAAAAAGAAGTTGATGTTGTGTGAGCTGGAGAGGAGAACACAGGTTCGGTTCCAGATTCCTCCTCGGTTCCTCCAGCCGTTGTTTGGATTTGTGAAACTCCATCAGCTGCTCCTGATTTAATTTAATGAAGGACTGATTGAATCAAACCATACAGTAATACTGGACTTCCACAAGGAACACATTGATACACTGAACATAACATCACTATTTACTGTATGATGTAAGTTGTATTTATTCTTTTTAGTTTTATTTCCTATATTTAATAATAATAATGAGCTCATCACATTTTTAAAAATATCATTTTACCAGGTTAGTCTTTTGTACAGTCCTGTATAAAATATTACAAAATTCAGTCTGCAGCTGTTATGCAACTGGAAGCTTATCTGCCTCTACGTTTCCGTTTTAATCGGGCTCTAGAATCCACACCGATTTAATGGCTTGAATAGAAGCTGTTTTCATCGCAGCACCCTGTGCACAGGATAGTTTGCCCGCTACAAACACTACACACACTCTCACACACCCAGTTAGTGCATGTTACTAGGCAGCAGCTCTTGAATATGTACAGCCTAGAGACTGTGGTGCAATATTAAAAGTATTAAAAGCCTGTTTATGTTTGTAATGCTTTTAAATCCACTTTACTCCATTACATCACTGACCCACTGCACAACAGTACAGAGACGCTGCTGCTGCCGGAAGTCAACTTACACACAAATGTTATTAGACACACACACACACACACACACACACACACACACACACACACACACACACACACACCCACACACACACACACACA
>JBBIGA010000083.1:21891180-21905678 GCA_037576975.1 Alestes dentex | reverse complement strand
AGGACTAAATGGAGACAGATGATTCGCTGTGGCGACCCCTGAAGGGTAAAGCCGAAAGAGAAAGAAGAAGAAAGTTACAAAACAAATACTAAGAGGATGTAGACTGACAATGCGACATTACAATAAATGCTAAGTATGTTTAGACATTAGACGTTAGTGCAAGCTTACAATACAATAAATACTAAGTACATTTAGGCTAGACATTACAGTAAACAGTACAATGAGTACTAAGTACAATTATACAGTAGACAGTGCAACATTAAAACAAAAAACACCAAGTTCCAAATACTAACCTCTGTAATACTAGCATGTGGTATGAAAGTGATGAGTATCAGAGTGAGGTAGCAATATAAAGTGTCACAGTGGGCAGAGTGGGCATTGTAAAAACATAAAATGCTTCAGCAGTTTACAGAATTAATACTAAACAATTAAAGTGACAGTGCAAAGACCTCCTAATGTTTCACAAAATTTTCTACCTTACACTTTTCCTGGTCACTGTTATCAGTGAGGGAGACATTCTGCTTGTTTGTTCCTTTCCTTTGAGGCCTGAACTGAGTTTCTGTGGGAATTTGTGTCCATTCATTCTGTAGAGCATTTATGAGGTCAGGCACTGATGTTGGACGAGATGGTCTGGATCTCAATCTCTGTTCCAGTTCATCCCAAAGGTGCTGGATGGGGTTGAGGTCAGTGCTCTGTGTGGACCAGTCAAGTTCTTCCACACTGAACTCATCCAGCCACGTCTTTATGGAGCTCGCTTTGTGCACTGGGACACGGTCATGCTGGAATAGAATAGATTCTTCACTAAACTGTGTCCACAAGGTTGGAAGCATGGTGTTGTCTTGGTATGCTGAAGCATGAAGACTGTCCTTCACTGGAAGTAAGGGGCCTAGCCCCAACCCTGAAAAGAGGTGTGTCTCAATACTTTTGTCCATATAGTGTAGTTCTCATGTGAAAATAAAGTATTTTGTGTCAGTTATTTGGATCACATTCGGTGCATCACAGCCTTAACACCTCAAAAACTGCACGGTCATTTTTCTTAGACACTTTCCAGTATTGAAAAGTGCACCAGACCGAGACATCCACTGTATCGTATCATACCGACTGGTGAGCAGTGTGAATTATTACACCCCTGACATTTTTCCTCCTGGTGTGTGTGCCGTTATCCTGCAGGGGGGGAGTGTGTGTATGTACGTGTGTGTGTGTGTGTGAGAGAGAGAGAGAGAGAGAGAGCGAGAGAGAGAGAGAGAGAGTTTTGTAGTGGAGCCGCTCGATGGTGCTGCTGAATTTTTCCAAGATGTCGTCGCTGGAACAGAGGCTCTCCCGAATCGAGGAGAAATTGAAGCAAGAAAATAAAGAAGCTCGTAGACGGATCGACCTCAGCATCGACATGAGTCCACAGCGTTCACGCCCTAGGCCGAGTAAGTGTCCCGAGAAGGCTTGCGAATCAACCCGAGTGAGGTCTGGAAGAGCCAGCGAGAGAGAAGAGAGAGGGGGCAGAACCGAGAGGAGCTAACAGGCTACATAAACAAACACGAAGTGTTCATGTCTTGTTGCTCCTCTCTGTCTTTGTGACAGCTTGTTTTCAACCTAAAAGAGTTTGTAGTCAGAGAAAAGACACACAGGCTCAAAGCTGGAGACCTCCTCTTTAATAATAACTACGTTTTTCTACTTATTTTTGCTGCAACCGCTGGCTAACTGGATTAGCAGGCCCTCGTCCCTACATGACATGAGCAACATTAGCTTAAGAGTGTATTTCAGTAACTTTTTACATATTAAATAAATTAAGCTCTGTTTTCGGAAGTCATTTTTGAAGAACAAACACGAAACAAGTCGATTTAATGTGTTAAAAACGGTTAGGAGGTTTATCTGTCTCATTTGACCGTTCTCATGGTAGCAGCCAGCAAAAATATCAGCTAAAGGGGCTAATGCTAGGAGGACAGCAGGAGCTAAACTGTGGTCCTGAGGAGTCCAGCACAGTTTTATTTTGTGGTTTTTCTGTTCTAATATATCTGCTGATTAACAGAGTTGACTCAGGAGGGTTTGTGGAGGACCCTTCCGTAAACCACAGCTCGATTCTCCTGCTGAAAGAAGAGCCAGGCTGGAGAACAGATCAGATTTAAAGGTGGTGAAGGTGAACTGCCACCAAAATGACATGTTCAGGCATTGTTTTACATCAGAACTACCCTATATGGGCAAAAGTATTGGGCCACCTCTTAATTGTTGAATTCGGGTGGCCATCTTGCTTCCAGTTAAGGTGAACCGCCACCTTTAGATCATTGGTGACACAGTGCCAGATTAAATTTGAATTACAGATCAAACAGGAGGAGGAAAATCTTTGGCTCTGGAGGGTCCTGTAAGGTTTATCATGCAGACACTCAATTCATGCGTCTTGAGATTCCTAGATGATGTGCTTGTGGTATTGTGCAGTTTATGTTTATTTCTGTTAACCCCTTAAACCTTTGTAAAGCTATACTTACTCAGAACTACCCTATATGGACAAAAGCATTGGGACACACCTTACTCATTGAATTCAGGCGGCCCTCTTACTTCCAGTGAAGGTGAATGGCCACCTTCACCACCTTTAAAAAAAATACATTTTAAAGGGGTTTGGTGACAAAGTAAAAATTAAATTTAAAATACAGATCAAATTGATGAGAAAAGGCTCTGTTGGGTCCTGTAAGGTTCTCCATGCAGACACCCAAGTCATGTTTATTGAGGTTCCCCGATTATGAGCTTGTGATGTTTTGCAGTGTTTCTGTTAACCCCTTAAATCTATGTAAATCTATACTTACATATTAGTTTGTCTTATTTTTAGGGATTATGCTACATCATGAGATTAGTAAATCTAGAGTTTAAGGGGTTAAGAGTTTTGAAGTAATGCTGTGCTGTTTTTTTGGGCAGCGGTTGATTGTTGGATGCAATGTAAAGTGGCCCTTGATTTCTTTTTTTTTTTTTTTCTTTACAAAGCATATATGCCCATCCATATTTGAAATATCGTGTCATTGTGGTTCTGGATTAGATTGTGGGTGGTGGTTTTGCTGAAGCTGTTTTTGAATGAGGATTGAAACTTGCACGTGTAAAATCTGATGTTTCTAAGGAATGCACCGTGTAAGATAGTGCTTGTCTTTCCTTGCAAATGATGCAAATGGTGGCTTCTCTGACATGGAAAATCTTCCTGAATGAAAGCTGTGGTTTAGTTTCATCGCCGGTGCTTTATGAGCCCAAAAATGCACCTTTTCAGCACCGGGGCCAAATGAAGCATGATCCTGAACTGTGGTGTGTGTGTGTGTGTGTGTGTGTGTGTGTGTGTGTGTGTGTGTGTGCATGTGCACAGAGTCATGTGAGGTGATGAGGTAGAGTTACTGATCAGGTTCTTGCTGAAGATCTCTGGAGTTCCATCAGTTCTTTTGCTGTGGACGCAATAGCGGATCTGTAACATCATTATTGAGGCCATTTTCGTGGTGCACAAATACTTATGTTTTTAGTAAAACTTTAGTGCTCTATTTAAAATGCTATAAAAATAGCTTGTCTTTGCTGACGAGCACAGAAAAGCCGCTGAGGCACAAATTGGCTTTGTTTTCCTTGGATGTCCTGTTCTGCCGTAAATCCTGAAAATGTGAATTTAATACGTTAGAAAGTACTGAAATATGGAGAGCAGAGGTACCAAATGACGTGGTTTTTTTTTTTGGTTTTTTTTTTACACCATCCATGAGTGGAAAGCGCTATGAGAGTTTTGTACATGGTTCTACTGGCGTGGTTCTCACGGCGAGCAGAAAAGAATAGCCTTGAAACTTAGAGGGTGGCGACCACATGTCCCTTCCGTTGTGGTTCGCGTGACGCTCGGCATGGAAAGTGTCAGTGCTTGCCTCGTGTAGTGGCAGTGCTTGCGTTGCGTGGCTTGTGTTAAAGGCCACATTGATAACACAGGAGTGCTTTGCGAGCTTCAGCGGTGCAGATGCTTGTGACGTGTCCACCGCTGCGGTTGGTGTGCTGGAGGTTGTGTCTAGACTAGAGACTGGCTTAGAGCTGACAAGGAATTAGACTAGGAGATGGCAACACTTTGCCAAGCTCAGACAGAAATTTAGGGAGCATTTCTTATTTTATCAGCATCTCCGCTGGCAGAGGTTGGTCAATTATCTGCTTTCCCCAAGATTTTGTAAAGAAAACTCTTCAGAACGTGATTCAGAACACATTGCAGCACAAGAACAATAGTAATGTTGTGTGTTTATACAGCATGTGATTCCAAGACTGGGTGAACGTGCTTGCGTTAGTTTGCCAAATTTCTGGATTGAATCCCTTTGAAAATATATGGGTGATTTTGAAATTGAATCCAACAGTAGGACCCTCATAACCCTTGAGTTGCCAAAGAGTAGTGAAATTGAACCACAATGCTGTTAAATGCTGTAAAAACTGTTTACTTCTTATCATAGTGGGTTTGAATACTTGTTTCCTGTCACTTTATTGCCTGCAAAATCAAATGACACTATGATAGAGATTCAGAGGTCACATGGGGACCCCCCTCCTCCAAAACAAATGAAAATGACTGGCGAAATATACAGACTATTAGAACTCAAGTAGCTTATGGTGCTTCATGAAAGTGGCACATTGCATCAGTGACACTGTGAGGCCTTGAACAGTATTGGCAATATTCTTGTAAATTTGTAAAGAGGTTAAACCTGTAAAACCGTGGTCACCAACCCAACCTGGAGATCTGCTTTCATGCCATGTTTTTACTTGGCGCTCCAGCCAATCAGGGGCTTCTGATGTTCATCAGCCAGAGCAGGAATTGTGACTGGAGTACTCAGGAAGGTTGATCTCCGGACCGGGGTTGGTGACCACCACTGTAAAAGACGTGCTATTGATCTTGCTGTGCTGCACAATACTGACCTGCCAGTGTTTTGCCCTCAAATGTTTTCTTTTGTGGCACCTTTTGCCAGATTAGGACAAGCTTTATGGAACACTAGCAAAAATCCCATTCAACGAAACGAGAAATTGTAGTGGATGAGAAGTTTCTGTCATAATATATACATTAAGAGTGCTTTTTTTATTTTTTATTTATTTATTTATTTATTTATTTTTTTTGAAATTTCAGTGATTAGTTGATCAGTTGAATCAAAGCTTTAGTGATTCCGGAGGAAATTGCTTATGTTATGACTGCAGACACACAGAGACGGGAACAATATAAAATATGAAGTCTAAATAAACCTGATAAAACTCTGCAAAAGATGAAACACCCTGTCTACACAAATGCTGGTATTAATGCTGTAGATAAGTAACTTACTGTTGAGTGAATTACTAATTACACACATTGGCTTTAAGAGTCTGTTCTTGTACGTAGTAGAGAAGTAATATTGATGTAAGTAATAATATTTCAAGTTGTAAGACTATTGAACATAAGATAACGAAACAGTTCAGCTCCCAGTAAGAAAACTGCACATGCTAAGACTGTTGCACACAATAAGATATAATAATGGTATTAGTGGTATCGGTTCCTCTGCTATACTACAGAAAATTTGGTGCAGGGTTTAAGTTTCAAATTCACCTTCAAACTGTGCCGCAAATAAGGGAGGAACTTGCCTGAGACTGTATCGTAAATTTAGCATCCAGCACAAAATCATGAGGCTCAGTGGGATTTATATTGATGCTCAGTAAAGCTTGTCCGACCAGACGACTGTTGCTATGAAAGAATGCCTTTGTGGGCGGGGCTCAGAGGTCTCAGTTCCTTGACTGTGTTATTGCAGGTCTTGCTGTACTGGTTTACCTTAAGCTCTGGTAATTCTGTCATTAAAATCTTCAATATATGAAGAAGTATCGCAGGTGTTTGAGGTTTGTGAACGAGGACCAAATACAAGAAGTGGAGCGGCTGTCTCTGTGGTGTGGGTGTGTGTGTGTGTGTGTGTGTGAGGGAGTAAAAGAGAGAGAGAGCGCGAATGTGTGTGTGTGTGTGTGTGTGTGTGTGGGTTTTTTTTTGTTTTGTTTTTTTTTAAGTAATGAGCGTGTGTGTTTTTTCTCTCCTGAATCTAGTCATCGTGATCCAGCTCAGTCCTGCTCCAGCCCCCTCCCAGCGTGCAGGTACCATTCATTAAATCACCCACTGCCACTGCATCTCTCTCTCTCTCTCTCTCTCTCTCTGTCTCTCTCTCTCTCTCTCTCTCTCTCGCGCTCTCTCTCGCTCTCGCGCTCTCTTTCTATTTCGTTCTCTCTCTTTCTATTTCGTTCTCTCTCTTTCTATTTCGTTCTCTCTCTCTTTCTATTTCGTTCTCTCTCTCTTTCTATTCCGTTCTCTCTCTCTTTCTATTTCGTTCTCTCTCTCTTGTTCTCTCTTTCGTTCTCTCTCTCTCTCACACTCTTTCGTTCTCTCTCATTCTCTCTTGTTCTCTCTCTCTTTCATTCTCTCTCTTTCTCTTGCTCTCTCTCTCTCGTTCTTTCTTGTTCTCTCATTCTCTCTCGTTCTCTTTCCCCTTCCACTGTTTCTCCACTCTTTCTCCTTCTGTCACTCTCTGTCGCTCTTTCTTCTTCACCCTCTCTTCTTTCTCTCTCTCTCTCCTTCTCCCCCCTCCCCCTCTACTGTTTCTCCACTGTATCTCCTTCTGTCACTCTTTCTCTGTTGCCCTTTCTTCTTCACCCTCTCTTCTTTCTCTCTCCCCCCTCTACTGTTTCTCTACTCTATCTCCTTCTGTCACTCTTTCTCTGTTGCTCCTTCTTCATTCCTTACTCCCCCACTCTCTCCTCTCTCACCTCACCTCTCGCACACACATTTTCACTGACTTTTACCCCCCCTTTCTCTCTCTCTCTCTATCACGTTTTCCCCTTTCCTCCCCTCTCTAAGCCTCTTTCTTCACTCACAGATTCATTTTCTGTGACTCTCACACTTTTGTCATATTCCTCTTTACCTCTCTCTCTCTCTCTCTCTCTCTCTCTCTCTGTTCTTTCTCTCTCTCTCTCTCTCTCTCTCTCTCTCTCTCTCTCTCTCTCTCTCTCTCTCTCTCTCTCTCTCTCTCTCTCTGTTCTTTTTCTTCTTTTTCCCTCACCATTTTTTCACTCCCCAGTTTTCACCCCAAACTCATTCAGCTCCAATCATTCCCATGCACAGGCCTACCTCATACATTTCATTTCATCATTTACTGACGCAGTACATTTAGGAAAATGAAGGGATAGAATGAAAACACTCAAGTATTCAACTAATAGACGTTGCTGTCCACCTGCTTCGTCTTCATCTGACCTATTTCTCTACTCATAAACCTTTCTCCTGCACCTTCCGTCCTTCATTTTTCTACACGTCCATTCACCCCCAAACCATATCTCTTTGCTAGAGTGAGTTTCAGTGGCAGAGCTGCGTGTGTGTGTTTGCGTGTGAGTGTGTGGGGGCAGCGAAAGGGGGGTCGGCTGTCAGAGAATGTATTTATTAACCCGGTTCGATGGATGGACGACACTGTGCATGACGTAGCTGTAACTGCACGGCTCAGTTGTGAACACAAACGTGAATAGACACGTACATTGGGGGTGTTATGATACACAAAGTGATTTTTTTTATTATTATTTATTTATTTGTTTTTTTACAGAATTTGTGAAATGATATAAAACAAAAGTGAATAGAATACAGCTGATTGGTACATTCCCAAAAGAGAAAACTGCAGAAGAAAAAATGAAGAGAAGCCCGGTGCCCGGATACTAATTAAACGGTCTATATTTATTATTATTACTTTTTTACATTTCTTTCTGCACTTTATAAATGTCTACTATAGACATATATAGTTTATTTATAAATAGTTTATTTGCTTTCTAAGAAAAATATTATTTTTGTAATCCTGTACCAGATTTGTTATTCCAAAAAGCACCATATTCTTTTGCGATCAAAAACATATTGTGGTGCCAAAAAACAATACATACACACTACAGGCCCAGTTTGGGCCCACCTTCAGATTTGTCAAAAAATAAATGACGCTGCTCTTTCAAAGTTTTATTACAAGAAAACTTTAGAAATGTAACTGACTGGTTTTGAAGTGTAATGGAACAATATTCACCGTAAGTGCAGTGTACGTGAAAGTTTATGTACGAGTTTGATCAAAATAATCCCCCTCCCCAGCAGCACAGATTTGCGGCATTCTTTCCAGCAAGTTTTGGAAATAGCTTGTGTTCAAACCCTCCCGGCACCTTTTCAGGCAAACAAGCAGTTCTATCTCATTTACTGAGCTCTCATTTTGAACCTGTCAGTCCAGCTTGTCCCATGCAGCTCAATGGGAGAAAGATCTGGAGACTGGGGTCCCAAGACATTTTCCTTTTCTGCGTATCACTTTGACACAGTTATGAAGAATGCGAAGAATCATTGCAGAATGCAGTTGAAAAATGTTGTCCAGTGAGACATAAACCAGAAGGAACTGTGTCTTGTTCAAGAATTGAGTGATGTTTTTCTTTTTTATCAGACTCTGATATGTCTTCCTCAAAGGGGTTTGTAGCTAAATAATGTGTAAAAATATTGAAAACCAGTCAGTTACTTTTGTTTTAAGTATTACTAATGTTTTCTTGTAATAAAAGCTTGAGAAAGCAGCGTATTATTTTATTTATTTATTTATTTTTTTTTTTAAATTAATGTTAAATCCGAGGCTATCCGAGGCTAAACGCCTGGCCTGTCATGTATATAAGGAGTTTTGTGTATCGTTACACCTCTAATGTACATGCACAAGCTAATACACTCGCACAGCACTTGAGAGGGCGTCTGAAGCGGCCGGTTTTTGCTGGGTGTGAACTAGTCTAGCCTTTTTTTTCCTCTTTCTCCCAGTTATGCCTGTCTGTCTTTCTGTCTTTTTTGGAATGGCTGGCAGTTTTCAGTGCTCGATGCCAAGTGAGAGAGAGAGTGTGTGTGTGTGTGTGTGTGTGTGTGCGCGCGCGTCCTGCAGGTATATCGGAAGTTGTGTGTGTATGTGGCTCAGTTGCCTGACTGCACTGACTAACCCACACTAACTGATTCTCTTCCACACACAGGTTTTGCAGTGGAGGAAATCAGAAGCACAGACAATGCTTTTTTTTCCCCCCCTCCTCTTTTCTATCAGCCACATTTCTGAGGTTACCTCCACAATGCAAAAGAAAAATACAACTTCTTCAGTTCCTCTTCTGTTCAGATCTGTTCAGAAGTGACGCTGGAAGCGTAAGGTTTCAGCTCCCTCAGCTGTAGACCACCAATCAAAGTCAAATGTGCAGGTCATTCACAGCTGACCTGTCCATGCTCTGCCCGCAAACAGCATCTTGCAAGGTTTGATAAAACATTAGAAATTGTATTGAATTTCTAAAACAAAAGGTCTTATTTAATTGTGGGACAGTTTTTTTTAAATCAGATTACTATATGTTTTATATTGTCGCTGTCTGGTGAAATCCTCGTAACTCCACTTTTGGTCTTTTTTTTTCTTTTTTTTTTCTCATAAATCGATACTATTGGTCAGTCTCCACGTGGGTCTGTAAAATTTAGAAATGATTAACCAATGAAAATAGTTATACCAATTTTGATGACACAGTATTCATTTATTTAGAATATACATAGTTTTTTGAGTTTCCTGAAAAATAGCTGTTTTGCCCAACAGCGACAATATGCAACATCACACTGTTTGGATGTATTTTTTTTGTGTGTGTGCCTTCAAGTTTATCATTTTAAAACGATTTTAAAATGTTCACACTTGTATTGAGTTCTCCACTTCACCCAAGACGTACATCGCCAGTCAGACGTTTTTGCACATCACGGGTTTTTGCCACTTAGTTATTTCTTAAGCTGCAGATTGTTATTCTTGTTAAGCATCGGAAAGTTGTTGAGTGAACAACTACAAGAATGTCAGATAAAAGTTTCCTTTACAACATGGAAAGAATGTGTAACTGCATGTCTGCCATCCTGTTAACTGGTAGTGTGGTGATAGTCAAATTCTAGACTGTCCTTTAACTTGAAATGGACTCATTAACTGTTTCATCCCATTGGCGGTCACTTAATAGTTGGTTAAATATCTAACAGGTGTCTGATGAGGGGCCTATTATAGGTCAGTAGTGATAAGAAGAAAAAGACATTTTCTGGCTACTAAAGGATTTCAAATAGTGAACATACTGTGAAATGTATTTATCAAAGAACATTGCGTGAATTTGTAGTAAATATTAAACAAGTAAGATGTAAATGTAGAAAATCTCAGTGCGTGCAAAAACGTTTGACTGGTCCTGTATGTCTATTTCGGGTGTGAACGAGACAAAAGCCAAGCTACTTGGTGGCAGTGACCAAGAGAGAGACAAAAGAGGAAACGTTTAGGTTCTAACAAAGAAATGACAAAGTTCATGAAGTTAGGAGAGTCCCAGATGCTTGATGAAACTGGAAGGCCAAAACGGGTCACTTTGAATCCTGACAGTGTGATCTTTTGCTCAAATACATAATAAAACCATTTGAAATTAATACGATTTTGTGTGTTTTGTGGTACGATTTCTTTTTGACATGGGGTTTTTGCCAATGTCCAGCCTTGCAGCACTGTTTATGGAAGAGTGCATTTGTGGGCAGAGTTGAATTGGATCATTTATTTGAAAGCTGTGCTTTATTTTCATGAAAAATGTTCAAGCCCTTCACTTCTGTGTGAGTTTCCTTTGCCCAGGTGCATGCTGGGAAACAGCTAATGCTAACTCCAGTGGCTGGTGTTGCACCTCTTGTGTTCTTTGTGTGTTTTTGACTTTTGCATGTCCACATATGGTTCTCTAAGGAAGTGGTTCTCTAAGGTTTTAACACTTTCAGGCTGTAGGAATAACACATTTTTGAACCTTTGGTTTTATGAATTGCTGGTACAACTGTCTTTACATTGAGTCGCTAAACGTAAATATATTTAGAAAAACAACCTCAGATGTATTCAGTCACCCAAGACATGTTTGCTGACTGAAGTTTGCTTCTTTATTTATGTAGTGGAGCTACAAAGTTAAAGTAGCTAACAAGTAATGTACGTATGCATTTTACCAATTACGTTTAAATCATTCAAACGCTCACTTGAAACCCGAAACCACAAATTTTGCGGTGACGACTAGACCTACTTATGTGGCTTTTGACACCGTTTGACATGTTTTTAATAAAACCAAGCAAAAGCACGGACAGAATTCAGGCTTTAATCTGGATGCCGATATTGTTTTTGGCTTTGTGAAGTAAATGTCCTTGCAGAACATAAAAGAGCAAACTTCGGCCAGCGAGCGTCCTTGTCTGGATGACTTGCCATTTCCTGCCGTAGGAAATTGTGTAAATAAGTACGATTAGTTTATTTATTCACTGTCACTGGGGTGACTCTTGAGAAGGAGCTGTTGATGCTTTCTCTGATTTTCTCTCCCCCCCCCTCTCTCATTTCTTTTGTCTTTTCTTCGTCCGCTCAGCTTTGCAGTTGCCGCTGGCCAACGATGGCGGGAGCCGTTCCTCTTCCTCAGAAAGCTCGCCCCAGCACCACTCTTACCCCAGCAGACCCCGACACATGCTCACGCTGCCCACACCACCGTACGGCCTGCAGAAGAGCTTAGAGAAGTAAGCTGCACACACGTTCATACAGATAGTACCACTGTCACAGTTAATCAGTTGAACTTGACTACTTGATTTGACAGAACGGTAAGAGATTCAAGGTTTACTTCTTAACGAAACATCAGATATGCAGTGATGAAGCAACAGATGTTTAGAGATAGACACACATTTATGTGCATATTTTGCCACATGATTTTATGATTTTTTTAAAAGGTGTTCTTTAAAGTTGTCATTGTTGTCCCAAGTTCTTTGGAATTGTAGAAAGATTGTGCATGATTGGTTATAGTTCAGTTATATATTTTTTTTATCATGTGGCCTTTTTTACAAGACTAATGGACAGGGGACAAAGAATAATAGATATTATTTACTTGATTACTAATATATTTGATAATTATAACCGTAATGTATATTTACACCCTGTGTTCTGGTTGAGTGTGCCTAAATGGAGTCCTGTTTTCACAGTGCTGAAATAGACCAGAAGCTACAGGAAATCATGAAACAGACGGGTTACCTAAAGATTGACGGACAGGTGAGATTCACTGGAGCTCCACTGGATTTCTGTAGGTGGCGTAATATCATAAAGATATGGTTCACAGTGGAATCTGTAGGATGCAAGACCTTAGTGGTTCCCTGCCCCAGTCCTGGATTACCTCTTTTCTGCATTTTTGGTGTTTACCCTGCTTCAACACACCCCATCTAGGTAATCTGTTAATTAAAGTGCCCGTGTGTTAAACGAGTCAGTGAATTAAAGCTGTAAAACACTAACCTGCGCTCCAGGACCACGGTTAGGGACCACTGTATTAAAACATAGTAGTAAGATTTTGCTCCCCTGGTTCATGTGTGGATATAGAATCAAGTGCTCTGTATATGTTTCAGCGTTACCCTGCAGAAGTGACAGACTTGATCAGTGAGGGGGAGATCGGCAGTGGCACCTGTGGGCAGGTGTTTAAAGTGCGCTTTAAGAAGACCGGCCATGTCATCGCTGTCAAGGTGAATAAACACAGTGTGGATGTGACACAAGTGGATTAAATGTGTATTTGTGAATGTGTGTACCTGAGATTTGATTAGACCAGGTCTGTATTTACATCAGATTTGTTAATGTACTAGGACTATTATAGATTGATGTATAATAGAGGTCTACTGGTGTATCGGTTGCTGGTTATTCTCAAGCTTTATCTGTAGTTTTATCTGTATCTGTAAAAAATATGGCAAATATTAGCTAACGGTGTTTTGGCTGTGGCCCTGATGACCTAAAACAGCGTGAAACCTTGGAAAGTTGTACTACTTTGAAGCCCAGTGTGAGGCAACCCCTTTTTAAATATGTCACAGCAGTACAGGCTGAACTGTTAAATCTGAGCATAAAACACCATCATGGGTAAAAGACCAAAAACACACAAAACAATCTGAATAATCAATAAAAACTGAAAAAAGTATATTGTCAGTCGGTAAATCGGATATTGTAAATCTTTGCCATTTGAAATCAATATTACATCGGTTGGGCTCTAATCTGTATTTTATTATATGTTTATAGGCTAAAGTCATAGTGGCTGATTTATTTATTGTAGCTGAATTATTATTCATTTGCTTTAAATAGAAATTCACCGGGTATTTTTTTCATTGCCTGTGTGCAAGTGCTGCTTGAGGAAATAAGAGACATTTCCTTGTGTTTTTGAGTGTGGGTGGGTTAATTCTTGATTGTACTGTTAATGACAGATTCATAATGGCTTCTATTAAAGCTATTCAGTAATTAGTGTTTGCTGGCAGTGTGAAGTGATGTAATTAGTAAAGTGTTTTTTTTTTTTAATTATTATTATTTTAACAAGCATGAGTGTGTGCATGGGATTGCTATTATGGGCTAAGTTTGTTTATCTCACGCAACTGCTTTTGTGTGTGTCTGTGTGTGTCTGTGTGTGTCTGTGTGTGTCTGTGTGTGTCTGTGTGTGTCTGTGTGTGTCTTTTGTCTACAGCAAATGCGGAGGACGGGGAATAAGGATGAGAATAAGAGGATTCTGATGGATCTGGATGTGGTGCTGAAGAGCCATGACTGCCCTTACATCATTCAGTGCTATGGAGCTATAGTCACCAACGTGAGACTTTATATTATGAATTTAAAATAGCAGCTTTAAAGACATTTAACATGTTGATAAGCCTTCCTAGTTTAAAATGCGAAAGTCACCAACCCTGTGGTTCTCTGCTAATAGACGGATGTGTTCATTGCCATGGAACTGATGGGGACATGTGCAGAGAAGCTGAAGAAGAGAATCCAGGGGCCCATACCAGAGTGCATCCTGGGGAAAATGACCGTGGCGGTGAGAATTCATCCTTTTTCTTCTTTTGCTGTTTATTTAGGGTATCATGAAACGTGTGAAGTTGGTATGTGTGCGTGTGTTTATCAATTCAAGTTTATTTAGATAGCACAGTGTCATACACAAAAGGTCATTCAATGTACTTAACAGGAATAGAATAAAATAATATATAAACAAATAATAGAAATAAAGAGAAAAACTATATATAGGTTTTGTGTGTTCATGCTGAAATCTTAGGCGGCAGGGAAGATTACATTTAAATGCTTTAAAACAGGCAGTAAGTGTTCTTTCTCTCAGAATACTTTTATGTATGTCAGTGAGTTGGCCTGTCCTACCAAAAGCAGCTGTTACCAAAGCGCTGAAGAGATTGCTTAATAGTTAGTAGTGAGAATCTCAGTAATAATAACAATAATCTCTCTGCAGATAGTGAAAGCGCTGCTGTATTTGAAAGAGAAACATGGTGTGATCCACCGAGACGTGAAGCCCTCCAACATCCTGTTGGATGCTAAAGGCCAGATCAAACTCTGTGATTTTGGCATCAGCGGCCGCCTTGTCGACTCCAAGGCTAAGACTCGCAGCGCCGGCTGTGCTGCTTACATGGCGGTGAGAGTTATATCTCCCATCTCTCTCTCTCCTCTCTCTCTCTCTCCCCTCTCTCTCTCTCTCTCTCCTCTCTCTCTCTC
>JBBIGA010000083.1:21870739-21884874 GCA_037576975.1 Alestes dentex | reverse complement strand
GTGTTAGGTTGGTAGGGAGGTACTTGTTTTTTTTTTTTTTTTTTTTTTTTTTTTTTTTTTTTTTTTTAGGCCTTGTGAAACACGACCATGACCTTAACCCACCAAAGGTGTCACTGATGAAACAAATTGAACTGAATTGGTCATTTGGTTTCCTTCTAATCACCTGCTATCGGTATCATAACGGCTGAATAACACCACAGCGACGTCGAAACCCCCCCTCCCCCGACGGCTAACTGTAGTTTCTATGCTTGTGAGGCAGATGCGGGTACTGGACTTGTGTTAAACACAGCCTACGCCAAGCTGTCAATGTCACACACACACACACACACACACACACACACACAGACAAACACAAATGTGTGGGTTTCAAATCCTTCAGGCCCTCTGAAACCAAAAGTTTGTGAATGAGAACGGTGGTAAAGCTGGTAGCGCTGTGTCATATAGGGTCTTTTACCTTGTACCATTTGTCGTGCTGAGACAGACACACACACACACATACATCCATCTTGTAAAGTTTTTGAGTGTGGATTTATTTTGAACTGTACAGCCACTCTCCCTTTTTGCTGATCATTTCTTGTTGTTTTTTTTGTTTGTTTTTAGTTCTTATTTTATTTTATTTTCTGCTTTCCTTGAGTTTTGAGGTCTGAATTGTGTGAGCTTGTATGTGTGTATGTTACAGTTGAACGGAGTTGCGTGATCCTAACCTATTTCTTTACGACGGTAGCAGTACATGAATTCATGGAATGAGGACTAGATATTAATACGGTGTTCATTGCTGCTTCAGTAGCATTAGACCTGTGTGTGTGTGTGTGTGTGTGTGTGTGTGTGTGTGTGTGTGTGTGTGTGTGTGTGGATGGATGGATGGATGGATGTGGGTGTGTGTTTGTGACAGTGGCATCACCTTTTTTTATTTTCTTTCTTTCCTTTTTTTGGCGCTCAGGCATGTACTCTTCCGTTGCAGTATGATGGGAGGTTTTATTATTATTATTGTTATTGTTTTTATTATTATTTCCCCATCTGTAAGTAAACCAAATATTCACTATGCAGTCACTCAAATCGTCAGCTTGCTTTATCCCTAAAGCCTCCTGTGTTTGTATATGTGGTGTGTATGTGAGTATGAGTACACGCATACACACCTCATATGGTGGAAATGCGGTTAGAGAAGAGTACCTGATTACCTTTTTGTTCCTTTTTCTTTTTTCCTCTGAGAAGCGAGTGCTTTTTATTTCGGTAGGAAGAGAAGTGTTTTATTCTTTTCTGTTTGGTTTATTTGTTTTTCGAATGAGCTGACAAATATTTAAGGATTGTATCGGGGCGGGGTGGGAGGGTGCGGGTGGGTAGCGAGGGTTAGACTGTGGTTAGACGGGGGGGGGGTTCGTTTGTCCAGTGCTGTAAGTATATCAATTGCATGTTATGATCTCGGATGTAACTGCCATTGATTTTAGACTTTTGTTGGGAGCGGGAACTGGGGGAAGGGGGAGGGGCATAAAACTGTCTTTATTTATGATTTCTACATATTATATATTCTGTTTTGTTTTATTTGTGTCATTTGTGTTTGTAGAAAAAGACACACTTTTGCTTTTTTTTTTTTTTATTTTTTTTTTTATGTCTCCATACCTTGTTTTAATTCGCTTTTGTTTGTTTTTTTTCAGGGGGAAGATTTTTACTTTTATTATTGTTGCTTGATTTCAAGCGGTTGATGTCATTTGTATAGGTTCAAGATCTGTTGTCATGTTTGATTTCCTACATGGCATGCTAGCATTTTGCGTGCGAACTGAGTATAAAATTAGTGTCTTTTATACGTTTAGAAAACCAAAATGCTTTTATTTTTGGGTTTTTTTTGTTTTGTTTTTTGTTTTTCTCCTCAGTTTCAATCCATTGCAATTTTTTTTTTTTTTTGTTTTTTATTGTCTGTGTCGTCTCTTGTTGTTGCTATTATTATAATATTACTATTATCTTCAGGGTTAATATCACACCAAAATTGAACAAAGACGCTGTGGTGTTCCGAGAGAGAGGGGCGTAGGTGTGTAAAGATTTTCTTTCTTCAGGAACGTCATGTCAAAGGTGTGTCTTTTTCTTTTGAAGCTGAGCGATCATTTCATTGTTTTGTTTTTTTTTTCCACCTTGTAAATGTTGACATTTGTTGCTTTTTTTTTTTTTTTTTTTGTCTGTTGACCATGATTTATATCTTAAGTTTAGCTCCATCTGTATGTAGCTAGGTTTCACTTTCTTGAGCCGTTATCGGGTTCCTTAATGCTGTACAGAGCTAAATGGTTAGAATGTGTCTTTTTATCATGTGCAGATGTCATCATTCATAGCTGCTGTTGCACTGGAGTTTTCTTGTATGATGTGATGGAACACAAGGTCCATTTAAATTCACCAAGTTCTGCTGAATTCAAACTGAAGATCTTCTTTAGGATTAATCGTTCAAGTTCCATTTGAATTGGCTGATTCATTTCAATCCAGATAGTCTGTTGTATTGCCTAGAACCTGTAGTTCACTCTAAAGAAGTAGGTGTCAGTGGTTAGCTTGGATACTGTTTTGCTGTTGTTGGCATTTCTGTGACTCAAGACATCTGAATACTGTAAAAAATAAAAGAAAAATTCACCAATAGACATGCTTTCGTGCCAACAACTGTAATTATAGCGCTTCGGTTTTGCGGTTTAATTGCGATTACCTGTCTATTTGGGATTAGCCTGATTTAATCTTAACAAATTTGGTATCTTATGTAGAAAACCTTTTGAAGAGTGTCATCTGCCAGGCTTCAGTTTCAGCTAGCTCGTCTTGGCAAGTTTTTTTTTTTCTTTCTTTCTTTCTTTTTTCTTTGGCATCTGAAATTGCTGTTTGAAAAAGAACAAAATGAAATATCCCTCCCAACTTTTATTTTACACAAGACACAACCATTACAGCTTTATGGATGCTTTTGTGTTACTTTCCTTTTTTTTTTGTTTGTTTATTTTTTTTTTTCATTTCTACCCCTTTTAAGTCTCGTTTCCTCAATATTTCAAATGAAATAAAATGCCATTATATTGTGAATACCTCAGGATTTTTTTGAGAAAAAGAAAAAAACATTTAAAAACTTAAAACAAATAAATACAAAAAAAAAAAATCTTCAAACAAGTGTTTGTAATTCTTATTGGGGTTTTTTTTTCTTTTTGGGGGAGAGGGGGCAGCTGGTGTTTAGGGAGTTGCCCCTGCAATCAAAAGGTTGTGGGTTCAAATCCCAGGACTGCTAGTGGCACCACTGAGGTACTTTTCAGCAAGGTACCGTCCCCACACACTGCTTCCCGGGTGCTTCTCTGTTATGGTGTGTATGGAAAATGGAGACTTTACACTTTACACCAGGGATGAAATTCACAATAGTGCACCATTTTGGAGAACAATACTATTATCGGTTTGAAAGTTATATTTTTGTTAAAGCATACAGATGATTTTTTTTTTAACAAAAATAAGTTTAATTTCCTTAAGTTACATGAATTTCTTATGCCTATCTACTAAGACACCCCCCTCCCGAATGAAAGTAAGAAAGTATAGAGATGTTTGGTTCAGAGCTTGGGTTGATTATTGGCTGTAAGAACATTTACGGGGGGAAAAAAAAACCAGACAAATTGGCATTAATAAGATTTATTATTTAGCAACTGTTACCTTTATGGTACAGAAATCATCCATTACAGCTTCCGTCACTGGTGATGCAGTACTGCAAAAACGGAAGTTTTAATCAACAAATTACTTTCTCACTTAATCAGTGCAAAATATGCTAAAGCAACCTAATGAGAGAAACTGTAGAAGTCCATCTTTGTATTTCTGTTCCGTTGCGTTGACCGTTTCGGTCTTTGTTTCTAGTGGTTAAAAATGCATTTAAAAAAAAAACAAAAAACAAATAAATAATAAAAGAAAATTGGCAGCCTTTTAAGTAGACGTGAACAAAATCGGCGGGAATAATGGAATAAGAATGCAAAAGCAGAGTGCCCTTTTACAGTCTGAGGCGTTTAACATGTGCGTGAATGTTGAGTTACGGGTTTCTCCTGGACCAGAAGGCCATATAGAGCTGTGGTGGGACGTAATATTTGAAATGGGACCAGAGGATCAAGGGGCCCCTTACCAAGCTATGAGGGGACGTACATGTCCTTCTGTGGGTGAAAATGTGCAATCAGAAAAGAAAGGCCTCCTCCTTGGACTCGCAAGCGGCACAGCAGCTGAAGGCAGACTCGATGCGTGTGCACACGCACACACACAAACACACAAACACACATTTCTCACTGTTACAGGAAAACTTCACTCAAGTGCTAATCAGGCCGACAATGGAACAAAAACGTACTACTTGAACTCTTATTCCGCAGCTTTCGTTCCTGATTAGCAACATTACTAGTGAATGTGTAGTGAACTTCCTCCTCAGCAACCCTTCAAACACATTTTTGGGCACAAACGGGATTCTTCCTCTCAACACCAGCCTCGTTCCCTACGTTTCTCTTCACGGTACGTTTACAGTAGACTTACTTTTCCATCCTCTTCTTTAAAACCTACACAAAGCGATGGGGACTTTCACTTGTAATTTGCATCATCACACGGTTTACCGCTCATCACATGATTGGCCACATGACTTACGTGAAGTAATATGACGTAACAGAAAAGCCCCTGTGGTCATGCAGTCTAAGAACAAACATCTCCAAATGTCGAGTGTGCAGTTTTTTTGTTATTTTGTCGTTCCTTGGCGTACTCCAAGTTTGTTTGGGTTGTTCCCCATATTACTTCCGTCATTCCTTAACTACATATCAAGGTCCCTACAATAGATGCTACTTCCTAAATCTCTGTCTACCTTTTCTGACGCATAGTACTTTCCTTTTCATTGTTAAAATCCATCTACATACTTTTATCCTTTCCACTTGCAGGAAAATGTTACTGAGATGCACTGAAAAGACCTATTCGAACGGAACAGAGCTCTTTGCAATTAGTCGGAGTGTGTGGGTACTGCTAGGGCTTGGTGAAACATTGTCTACTCCAGCATTAGTGTCTCACAACGATATTAGTTTTGTGGTATTGATAACATAGTTAAACTATATCCAGGTTACTGAGTGCTTCATTCTTCTGCAAAGAAAATCCAGAATTCCTTTGTGTGGTTAATGTTTACTGTGTAAAGTTCCCTTTGCTGTAAAACTACTAGGTCTGGTTTGTAGACTTTTTTTTTAGTGAAGAGTACATGTAGAAAAAAAAGTTATTGACATAGATATTGACATAGATTTGGAAAATATTGTGAAGTTAAACTGTAGCACTACCAATCCCCTTCAAAGCTAAAAATGAGGGACTAATAGAAAACCTTTCTATGGAGCTGAATGTGTTGGTGATCACCTGTAATTCCAGTACACCTCAGAACTTCTCCAGACTACTTACAAAAGAAAACACTCTCTCTCTCTCTCTCTCTCTCTCTCTCACACACACACACACACACACACACGTCCAGACACATATGGTTCCAACAGTGGAAATGGTAGGTTGCCATACCATCTGAAACAATGACATTACACACACAGTTTGTACTGTACTGGCCACCACTGAAAACCTGGCCCAGTGAAATTTCCTGACTGTCTTCCAGAGGAAAAATAATGAAAAAGCCCCCAAACTGCGATACTGAGACTTTAGCTTGGGTCACAGTGACCCAAGACCCTCGCCTCTCCGTTTTGATGGGATTTGCCTTCAGGGAGATGAGGACAGTGTACGTCACAGTTCACAGTTTTTGCTTGGGTTGATTTTAGTGGTGTTGCTGTATGTTGTGTAGCACAGTTATCTTTGGTTGACCTCTGTCTTAATCTTCATTTTCTCCTTCTCCCTCCACCTCTCCTGTCCTGCGTTCCGCTCCAGAGCTGTATGTTAGGGCCGCTACTTCCCTTTCACATGCCTTCTGAAGTCTGGATGCCGCATCACGTCCTGTCAGCAGTCGGACAGCTCAGAGCACGTGTTTGAGTCGCTGGGGTTCTTCCTCCTCTGACGGAGTGATTTATCTTCATCCTACACACACACACACACACACACACACACACACACTATTAGCATCAATGGTTTCAATATTAAATATATATTCTGAGTATAGATATATTTATTTTATAGATTTCATACAATTCCATCATGAATAAGATTAGATTAGATATGACAAAAATGATGAATCAGTAGATCACTAAGAAGAATAACACTGAAATTCAGAATGATTTCTATTTCTTCCCCCATATATCTTTATTGGAAAAAGATATAATACAATACTTCCACTTACGGAAATACAATTTACCTTTTTTCCCTTTTCTAAATAAATATATTTATAATAAAAAAAAACACCTAAACAAAAACAATCTCACTTGAAAGACGGAGAAAATAATCAAATTAAGAGTGAAGAATGCTTTCTATTTGAAAAGAGAGGATCACATTTTGTAACAACTGACAATCATCATACACAGAAAATCACAGTATATTAATCAGTGAATAATCTCTTATGGTCTCAAATGTACATAAAATATTCGATTGGTGTGTGCTGTGCAATTCTGTGTGCGCGTGTGAACTTTTCTCACCGCCTGAAAGACGCCGTTTGCTCCCCACTCCCCAGGCGACTGGTCCTCAGGGTCGTCAGCTTCATCCTCTTCTTCCTCGCCTTCCTCTTCCCTCACTGTGTCCATCCCATCCTCCTCATACTCCGTCAGACCGTCAGACTCCTCCGCTGTGCACACACACACACACACACACACACACACACACACACACACACAGGTAAAACCATCACCACAGCATACACATAACGCTTCAAATCCTAAACTGGTTCAAATGAGCAACACACTGACTTGTGCCCATGACAAATAACACATTAGGCCTGAATGACATCTAAAAATAATGTTAATTTATTGTTAAAAAAAAAATCAGGCCCACGCACACACATTCTGTACTACAGCCCTAACTTTGTCTACTACATTTGACTTCTATGTTTTAGCATTGACTTATTTCATTAAAACGCTCCTGCCTGTTTAATTTCCTAAAATGACACACAAAAGCGACTAACCTGCTAGGAGAAACTGCTTTACATGAGAAACGGCATTTTTGAATTCAGCTATAGAGTTTTGTGAGAAGCCATGAAGTATTATATTTTCATAATTTTGCAACTCATCCAAATCGCTGGGACTCAAAGTTGATCCAATGTTGATCGTTTTCCTCAGACAGCATGTCGCCCTCTGGGAATCCTTTAGTTTGAAAGGTGCCCAGTAATAATCCGTTATTGTACCAGTAAATGGAAATAAAATGTTACGCGCGCATATTATATATCACTTTATTTAGGGGGATTCTTAGAACGAGTCTTCTGTAGTTCTCTCTCAGTTCTCTTTCCCAATATAGCAATCATATTCTCACAAGAGCAAGAAGTGATAATGTGTTACAGAACAGGAACCGCAATCACAGTAAATTACCATCTGCTCCCACGTAGCTCTGCACTGGCTCGATCCTGGACACGATCTCAGCCAGGTCGGTGAAGTCTGCCCCGGGACACGTACAGCTCTGCCACAGGACCACAAACAAACAGAACACTCATGCAGGTTTGAGGCTGAAAACGGGCAGCGGAGGCATTTTTAATGAGGCCGTTGTGCGCATGCTGCACTCGGCGGCGTCTCGCGTGTTTCCCCTCATACAGATCGCACAATCTTCATTACTGGACTATTAGTGGATCTGTCATTTTTCTGTCATGGATGGGCAAAAATACGGAAACAAAGTGTGTTCAGTATCAGTTACATTTCCATATCTCGCAGAACGGTCAGCAACCGCTTTTATGGTGAGGAGATGGAAACAGCAGTGGGTGGATAAGTAATGATTTTTTAAAAGCGGCTCCGGCGCCCACGGTTAAAAGCGGTCAACTCGGTCTCATGCGCTTCTGTTCACTAGGATCTACGCGTCAAGGACTGATCCTACATCAGCATTCAAATGTTCACACACTGCAGAAAAACATGACTACTACTGATATATAATGAATATATCAGTACTTAGGAATATATTCATATAGCTTTTACAATATCAACACCTTGATTCTCTTAATCTGTCAAAAAAAAAAAAGGATGTAAACTTTCATGGATCAAGCGTTTCATCAGCGCTTACATCGGTTTTCTTGCTGTCGGTGTAGTCGGCAGAGCGATGATCCTTCAGCATGTTCTGGATGATGTCACCGCGGGCCCAGCTGGTAAACAGGAGTTTCCCGTGCTGGTAGCCCACGTCCTGCACACGAAACACACACAGTGGTCTTTTTCATTCGAGGGCCCCGACTGATACAAACACACTGTAGTTGATCCTGCAGGGACGGCTGGTGGTTAGGGAGTTGCCCCTGTGATCGGAATATTGTGGCTTTGAATCCCAGGACTGCCCGTGGCACCACTGAGGTGCCCTTGAGTAAGATACTGTCCCCACACTGTGTTCTTGGCTGCCCACTGCTTCACTTGGTGAATGGGTTAAATGCAGAGAATGAATTTTTTTCACACTTCACATACTTCATGTCAAATTTAAGGGAGTAAAACTTGCGATAACTGATATCAGCCAAAAGAGTTTTTCTGTTTCTATATTAGTTTTTAACTTTAGTGAAACAGTACTTTAATGACTGATACGGCTGTCAGATGTCGTTTAATTAACCCAGCATACAACAGTAAAGTCAGTAATGTAAATATTGTAACAGTGGGAATGGAGCTACCCAGAGGTTTGTTGCTCTTAGTTGGGTCTTGTTTTTTTTATCATTTCTCTTCATGCAGAAGTAGAATGAGTGGTAGAATGTGTTATTCTCAGGCTAAAGGTTGGGTTTAGATACGTTTGACAGTTTTTATGTTGACCTGGATAGTCAACCTGTACTGTTGTCACTTTAAATAGGAGGTGCGTTATATCAAGTATCGTAACCAGCTATGGGTCCACCCTATCATGGGGAGACCACAGCAATGCAGGGATCAAGGCAGGCGATATTATCAGCTAACGGATTTGCAGGGATATCTTTCTTATACTATTAAAGAAAGCTCTTGAATAAAATATAAAGATTCTCACTCTGAAAGGCTCATCATTTGCAGCGGTAAAACTGCTTGCAACAGTGCGTTTCCCTGCATTCCCAGACTGACTAAACTGGCTACACAAAACTGTGTTCACCGAGACGAGCCGAGGTATAATACTGTCAAAATCCCGTTTAATGTGTGATATATAAACAGCCGCTCAGTGTATGTGTGTCTGAAACTGAGACTTGGCCCTAATTAACACATTAAGGTATGTGCTATTTTCTCCTCAGGAAATAACATGGACAGTACAACACACAGCCATGGAAAAAAATAAGAGACCACATCATTTTTTAAAATCTGGTTATTGCTTTTGTAATGTGTGGGAGTGTGTCTGTGTAAAATCTGCATATCACTGTTGTTTTATACACTATTGACAATGACCACACTTGATTCAAAATGACACTCGCAGCAGTTAAAACAGTGATGTTAAGAGCAGAGTGTGTGCATGTGTGACTCTGTTTCATCCCATCAGGAGTGAAGCTGCTGGAATACAGCACATAGAAAAGCTGCTACACAAACATAGTTCAGAAAAGAATAGCAACCTGTGCATTTGACACACACACACACACACACACACTGCCGCACACTGTACAAACAGTGAACAGGTCTCGTATTTTTTTTCCATGGCTGTATATAATTTAGAGGCAACTAAGTAAAGGAGAATTAAGAGGTAAAAAACAGTGGTTATAGTAACATTCTGTCCCTTTTGAAATCCTTACGTTCAATAATATGCAAAAATAATGTATAATGTGGAGAACAATGTATCACAATGTATCAAAATGATGGATTTTAATTTATATTTGTTATTACTGTGCTGACTCAGGAATTGCAAAATGCCTTATAATGAGAGAAAAGCACGTTATAGTAAGTAGCATCACATGATGCATAATCTTAATCATGATCATAAGCTATTGCTAAAATGCTGCACAGTGAACGAAAATGCGCGTGCACTCACATAGATCTCGTCAAACTTGCCGAAGTCCATGGTCTTGAACCGGTCGATGGGGGGCCGGATGTATTCGCAGTAGGCGCTCTTCTTCACCACCTCCAGCTGCCGTACACAGGACACGTAGGCCAGTCGGGACTGAATCTCGGCCATATCGGGAACCTGACACAGATATCTTCAAATCAGTTCTTTTTGTGCTATCCTTGTAGCTGGAGACATTTTCATGCCTGTCCTAAAATGATACATCATCTTTGACCTGTTAGGGCTGAGACAGTTATGTACGGTCTTTGAGGTAGAATAACATTCCAAATATCTTTGTGGCATCACGTGCCACATTATTCCTTTTCATTTCCAAATATCTGTTGTTTTATGAACAATATAAAATGCAGCTAACAATTATATGAAAGTATACGATAAAAGTTCTTTTATTTCCAAGTATCTGTTGTTCTCTGAACAACACTAGGTTCAGCTTTATCGACTTACTAACATCACCTTGCGAACAACTTTACTAAAATATTACTATATGAACGTATACACTAAAATGTATTTTTAGATGTTTTATCCAATATATCATAAGTATTTGGCATCATCTATTGACACTAGCTGTTCCAAAGTTGTCTGCCTCAACATTTGATCATCACTTTTCAAATAGAAGCCGTTATGGGTGTTCGTTTTATTATAACTTCATTTTCTATTTTATACAGCTTTCTCAGTCATTATGGCATCGTCTACAGCTCTTTCCTAAACACATATACATTTTTTAACCTGTAGACAACACATATTACATGCAGTTTACATAGTCAGCTGGAACCAAATAGTTTTGTTAATTGATTTTTTTTTTTTTCCCCCAAGACTATTTTATTCCAAATGCTCCTAAAGAGCCATGTCAGCTTTTCACTCTCATCAAGCAGAAACACCAGATATCACTTGTTTGATCAGTTGGTCTCCGTCTGCAAGCAATAGTTTACATGAGCCATCCTCCTGCTTGGCTGAAGTGAAAACCTGCGCTGTCCCTTTGGAGCTCAGATCAGGAATTGGTCATAAAAAAAAAAAGAGTATCATCACTTGAATCAAATTAGCTCTGAAGTCTGACTCGGGTGGAATTAAAGTGTTCTCAGCTGTGAAAAGAAGTCGTCTTGTGTTAAGCTGTGATGTGTAAAGTGGAAGAAGCTCTGGGAAGAAGATTCCCTGCCATATGCTAATGGAAACACATCCTAGATCCCTGCCGATATTTTCAGCCAGGCTTTCATTAGAGATGTGTCTTCACACTGCTGTAGTGTTGATAACCATCTGTTCCACCGTTTCTCCTTTTCTGTCACCCCACCTTCACTTTTTCTGCCCACGGGTTGATCCGTTTCCACAGCAGCCACCAGCCGGACAGACTGTCACCGTAGTTACAGAGATCCGTCTCGTCCTGACTGCCCACGTCAATGGCGATGACCGTTTTGGCACCCATGTTCCGGGCGATGTCGGCTACAGGGCATCAGAACCACGGCCAAAGACATAAACCCACACAGACACAGACACAGACACACACACACACACACACACACACACACACACACACACACACAGACAACCAAGGGGCAGCAGGAAGAAGCAAACTTTCCTGTTAATATTTTATCACCTTCTTTCTTCCACAAGCCACTGACACCAGGAAGCTGCACACAGCAGATGTTCACTGTGCTTTAATTTTGCATAGCTTACATCAATCACACCAAGTGAATGTATTCAAGGCTGTATTCAAGGCTGTCACAGCTTCTTAGTAACTGAGCAACATACCATTTACTTTGATGAATGATTGAGTAAACCAAATGTTTAGAAAATAATGAAAATGAATTTAAGACTCAAAAAAAAAAAAAAGTTAAAAAAAAGGGAGCCTTTCAAAGACTTATTTAAAACATAAATATAAAACTCTAATGTTGTATAAATGCATATGGATGGGTGTATTTCCTGTATTTGTATGAACTGTATGAACATTTTCATCATTCAGCCTGCCAAATAATGTGAGAACGCTGTTATATAGACTGGTTATAAAAACATAAAGAGTGGTCTTTACAATACATTAAACTCAGCCAGTAAATAGAAACAGTACTAAAATTTGCAGAAAAGTGTCACTTTTCAAGTGTGCTTTCTGTAAAGCATGTGACTTCTGTGAAGGATGTAAACTTCTAATTTAACTTAGAAAGCATCAACACTTGTCAGTACATTGGGGATACGACATGATATTTGGCATTAGACAATTTTTATGGTATCTATTCTTAATAAATAAACATTAAATAATTATTATTCTTCAAGAAAGCAGATTTTACTAGGTAATTGAACAGAACTGTGACAGCCCAAAACTTATTATGAAGCCCCTAAATGCATGAATAGTGTGTGGAACAGCTTTCTGGTGTGTTTTCATTGTTAGAGAGCCAAGAGACTGGGAAAAGCTGTACATTTGTATTCGCAAACTAATTTAAGATGCATACTTAATTAAACTGCAATGTAGCATGGCTACATTCAAACAATAGACTGAAATGCTGCAATCAGACTGATATGCAGCCTTCCCTTATGTATTTCTATGGAACTACTGGAGCTCTAGCACCTTTCCACCAGCTAATCTTATTAGCAGATGTTTAGACTTAAATGAAAGAAAATTCAATTTGTTATAAAAAAATATTTGGACAGCGTGTCAACATAAGACATAGAAAAGTCTAATTGTCTTTTTTCAAATATAATCTTCCCAGTCAATGACCCTTTCACAAGACATTTCACAAACATGTTATGATGTCCATGCACGTCATTCTCAACTGGTTGAGAGCAATCTGAATGTTACAATAATCATTTATTTTTAACTGTCTGGTTGTACTGATAAAACTACTTGTACTGATAAAAGCTTAGCTAAGATTCGTAATTAAACCAATATTGTAACATGCAGAATCAGATCTTAATGCATACCAGCCTAAAACTGCATGCTGTCTGGTGTATGATACTTTTTGGTGTATTTTTCAGTTACATTTTTGAAAAATTCCAGATAGAAGATTCACGGAAACTGAAAAAGTGAATAAATTAATAAATAAACATGATGTCCTACACCTTCGGCCCTTTTATGTTGAACCCAATCATAAACCAGACAGAATGCTAAAAATGACTGACACGGCTTTAGAGGCTGGTGGAGATTAGATTACCAGAGAATGAGAATAAAGATAATCCCAACTAATCTCATTCCACCATCGCTCTGTACAGCATATACCCTGTGGCACTTTCACCATCTGGAGCTTAGTGTAGATGAGAAGCCAAACTGACTATTCTTTTTCTTCCAACAAATTATATGCTGGTTGACACTACAAAAATGTCGGATATGTTTTGATTGTAAAAATGATTTTAGTTGTAAAAAAGTTTTTGAAGCTTATATTTAACAGCTAGCACAGATGGAAAAAGCAGAACCACTGACTCAATCGTCTCGCTAATTAAAGGGCAGACACTACTTACCAATAACAGTAAAAGGGCACAGTTTCCGCAAATCATTGAAGCACTCAGATCACAGTAAACCCGTTTGATATCACGTGAAATACTATCCCTGATAGTTACCCCTAGACGTCACAGTTATGCTGCTGTTAATAAAAACATTGTGTCATTTTATATTAAATGTTTCTCACTCATAGCTCATTGGAACAAAGAGATTTCTGAAAGTCCACATTCAGGACTAGCTATCATTCTAGGCAACCACTAATGTTAACGCACAGAATAATAGTTACCTAGCAAGGTAAAGCTCCCATCATCAGAAAAGCAAATCTGGTGCCTAATCTAGATTACCAAATTACCTAATGAAGATCCACTATATGGACTAAAGTATTGGGACACACCTGTTTTCAGGGTTTGGGCTTGACCCCTTGCTTCCAGTGAATGGAAATCTTAATGCTTCAGCAGACCATGACATTTTGGACAACGCCACGCTTCCAGCTTTGTGGACACAGTTTGGGGAAGAACCTTTTCTATTCCAGCATGACCGTGTCCCAGTGCACAAATCAAGCTCCATAAAGACATGGCTGGATGAGTTCAGTGTGGAAGAACCTGACTGGACCGCACAGAGCCCTGACCTCAACCCCATCCAACACCTTTGGGATGAACTGGAACGGAGATTGTGATCCAGACCTTCT